>MUZC01000776.1:135694-149599 GCA_002072015.1 Radix auricularia | reverse complement strand
GCTCCAAGTAGTGACAGAGACACAAACATTCTCTCCAAGTAGTGACAGAGACACAAACATTGTCTCCAAGTAGTGACAGAGACACAAACATTCTCTCCAAGTAGTGACAGAGACACAAACATTGGCTCCAAGTAGTGACAGAGACACCAACATTGTCTCCAAGTAGTGACAGAGACACAAACATTGTCTCCAAGTAGTGACAGAGACACAAACATTGGCTCCAAGTAGTGACAGAGACACAAACATTGTCTCCAAGTAGTGACAGAGACACAAACATTGTCTCCAAGTAGTGACAGAGACACAAACATTCTCTCCAAGTAGTGACAGAGACACAAACATTCTCTCCAAGTAGTGACAGAGACACAAACATTGTCTCCAAGTAGTGACAGATACCAACATTGTCTCCACGTCTAAGTAGTGACAGAGACACAAACATTGTCTCTACGTCCAAGTAGTGACAGACACCAACATTGTCTCTACGTCCAAGTAGTGACAGACACCAACATTGTCTCTACGTCCAAGTAGTGACAGACACCAACATTGTCTCCACGTACAAGTAGTGACAGACACCAACATTGTCTCTACGTCCAAGTAGTGACAGACACCAACATTGTCTCTACGTCCAAGTAGTGACAGACGCCAACATTGTCTCTACGTCCAAGTAGTGACAGACACCAACATTGTCTCTACGTCCAAGTAGTGACAGACACCAACATTGTCTCCACGTCCAAGTAGTGACAGACACCAACATTGTCTCTACGTCCAAGTAGTGACAGACACCAACATTGTCTCTACGTCCAAGTAATTACAGCGCCAAACACGCGACACACAAGGCTCATGCTAGACAAAGAACCACAAAACGGTCCGCGGTACTTACTTACAAACAAGACCATGAAAAGGTGCACTGACTTAGGCCTAAATCTACGTATTTCGAGTATCAATAATGTATGGAGAATATACCTGGGACACCTGAGAATAGTTGGGGCGCTAAAGATGCATTGATTTTTTTTTTTTTTGGGGGGGGGGGGGGGGGCACTCTTCTGAAACTACTAAAACTTAACGAGTTTACGTCCCTGCCCTGCCAGCCAAACCATGACTTTAACCTCATAAAGTGCTGACCGAATATCTCTGAGAAACACAGTCTGAAGCAGTTTGATCCGTACAAATGTGTAATTGCACCGCATCTGACCCTTACTTTAACCCTAACCCCAAACATCACGAAGACTACTCTCGAATAGTGTGAAACGTTCCTGAATTTGGGGGCGGGGTTAATGTCAATTGGCGTCAGATAATGCAAATAATGCGGATTTCTATTTTACTTTTTACCAAGAAATTGAAGACTAGAAAGAAGTATCAAAAACTGAATGAATCTTATTTAAGTTTAATGTTATAGTCACAGGTCAACAAAATTCATAATATTTACACATATTTGAGGTCACTTCTTAAAGGGAGGGCCGTGGAGAAGTCACGAGCCATACAGTACGGCTCAACAAGATTTGCTTTGAACAAAAACGTCTAGTACAGGTGCCAGGGTATGGAGAGTGGCTTGTGTAGGTGAGACCGTAGTGACAAGACCTGAGGAAACATTGGCTCGCTGGGTCATGGCTACCTGTTCTGTCAAACAACTTAATAGCACTGACTTATACCCACTTACAGCACTCACATACACCACTGACTTATACCGACTTACAGCACTGACTTATACCGACTTACAACACTGACTTATACCGACTTACAACACTGACTTATACCGACATATAACACTGACTATATACCGACTTACAACACTGACTTATACCGACTTACACCACTGACTTATACCGACATATAGCACTGACTATATACCGACTTACAACACTGACTTATACCGACTTACACCACTGACTTATACCGACATATAACACTGACTATATAACGACTTACAACACTGACTTATACCGACTTACAGCACTGACTTATACCGACATATAACACTGACTATATACCGACTTACAACACTGACTTATACCGACTTACAACACTGACTTTTCCGACTTACAGCACTGACTTATATCGACTTACAGCACTGACTTATACCGACTTACAACACTGACTTTTCCGACTTACAGCACTGACTTATACCGATATATAACACTGACTATATACCGACTTACAACACTGACTTATACCGACTTACACCACTGACTTATACCGACATATAACACTGACTATATACCGACTTACAACACTGACTTATACCGACATACAAGACAGACTTATACCGACATTGACACACAACACTGACTTAAACCGACAACACCAATGTTACATAGTCAAACACAAACCTTTGGTGTCTCAAAAACCTAACTTGTACGGTTCATTTATACAATTTTTCGCAGGAACTTAGGGAACCTGCTAACACCTTCATGAGTACATATACAGGTAATTCAGGAGTTTATGTAATGTAGTTTGTGATGACTTTAGTTTGCGATATCAAACAAAGTTAGTATTTTATGACAAAATAAAATGTAGATGATGCAATTGAAAAAAAAAATAGTGGCAATAATGAAGACATTCTGGTGACAGATATAACTCGACAGGGATTTAAGGTGTCTACAAAACTATATTAGGCATTGTTAACAAAGAATGACACAAGCCAGCATCAAGTACCGACAACCAAGCGTTGCTCACATCCGAGCATTGATATACAGCCGACATCAAGTACCGACAACCTAGCGTTGCTCACATTCTAGTATTGATATACAGCCAACATCAAGTACCGATAACCAATCACATCCGAGCATTGATATACAGCCAACATCAAGTACCGACAACCAATCACATCCGAGCATTGATATACAGCCAACATCAAGTACCGACAACCAATCACATCCGAGCATTGATATACAGCCAACATTAAGTACCGACAACCAATCACATCCGAGCATTGATATACGGCCGACATCAAGTACCGACAACCAATCACA
Organism: Radix auricularia; assembly: GCA_002072015.1. NCBI lineage: Eukaryota > Metazoa > Mollusca > Gastropoda > Lymnaeidae > Radix > Radix auricularia. The sequence continues at coordinate 146,633 of MUZC01000776.1, read as the reverse complement.
TCCGAGCATTGATATACAGCCGACATCAAGTACCGACAGCCTAGCGTTGCTCACATCCGAGCATTGTTATACAGCCGACATCAAGTACTGACAACCAAGCGTTGCTCACATTCGAGCATTGATATACAGCCGACATCAAGTACCGACAACCAAGCGTTGCTCACATCCGAGCATTGATATACAGCCGACATCAAGTACTGACAACCAAGCGTTGCTCACATCCGAGCATTGTTATACAGCCGACATCAAGTACTGACAACCAAGCGTTGCTCGTATTGTTATACAGCCGACATCAAGTACCGACAACCAAGCGTTGCTCACATCGCGGCATGTCGGACAACGAGGCAGAGACACTTGAGCTGTTCAGCACTGCAACCTGACACTCCATGGAGAAAAAAGTCGCGCGTGTTAATTACGCACCGTCTGGGATATAATTTAACACTTGCGACCGTGTCCAAAATAGAACGGCCCTTACGATATGTAAACACAGATGACCGGGCAGCAGGAGCTTGGGGGTGGGGGATGAATGTGGAAAGACGGGAAAGAGTTGGTCATAAAAATTCATGAAGGTTTAGAATCAGATGGTCTTTTGGTTTTTTTTTAAACAACAAATAGAACCGTCGGCATCCTTCTCCGTCTCACGAGACGATAGTGCATCACCAAAATTCACGGTAAACTGATTAAGTCCATGTAGACATTTTGTTGTCGGGAGAGGGGGGGGGTAGGGAATAGTCTCAATACCAATGAAAGTCAACGCATAGACGCTTGTCAACATCATATCCTCTATTCTAACACGCAAGCAATAAAAAAAATAAAAAAAACTAACACGCTTTGAACATACCCGTCCTCGACTTATTAAGGCAGTAGGAATTTCAAGTCCGCTTTTCCAAACTCTACAGGAGTCTAAAGGCATTTTTTTAATTAGCGTAATTGACCCAAACTTTTAGAAACATTGGTTTAGATCCTGTGACAGATATATCATTTCACTCCTTCTATTTTAATTTATATTTCAGTTGGAGCAGAAACATGCAGAAATTTTTGTGAAAGTTACGGCGATGTGCAGCAAACACAATGATTCAAATTTAGAATAACTTTAGGAAACAAAAAAGAGCGGTGAAGCGAGCTTGAAGAGAATAGACGGGATATGATACCTTGTGAGAGCATAAGCTATTATAGATGGGACGTGAAAGAAGTAGGTAGCTGGGTTATTTTAGACTATTAATGATCTACATTACTTAAAGGGTTAACTACACCCTATTTACTGAATATTATCCAGCGGAGAGACAGCAATAACAGAGAGAATCATGGCTCAACTTCCTTGATCAACAAGCACGTCAAACAATGAATGCCTGGTACACTTGCCATCACCATCCAGCAGTGACAGAAAGTATGTCAACTACAATGACAGGATGTCATTTCAACCACACCGGTAAAATGTAATTTCAAATACCCTGGTAAGATGTCATTTCAACTAAATTGGTTGGATGTCATTTCACTGGTAACATGTCATTTTAACTACACTGGCAGGATGTCATTTCAAAATAATTTCAATCACAGTGGTAGGATGTTATTTCAAATAAGCTGGTGCTCATAAATTTAAAACAAGCAAAGGAAGCAAAATGCAAGCCTGTAAACACAGCTGAAGCCTGCCCACTTGACTACAGCCATTGAGAACAAGTACTCCACATTACTCCATAATGAAATCTATTCTAAGATACTGTATCCCTCTCTCTCTCTCTCTCTCTCTGTTCCACCAGTTTAAATTTTTATATTTCAATGACAAGGAAATAAAATACTTTTTTAAAAACTCAGCTTAATATGACATGCTTGAGTATGTCCATTAAATTGTACAACCAACATATGCTGACTACTGAAGCATAACAATTTTAAACATTATAGTTCTTTTTTTTTTTTAAATAAACTTTTTTTTATTTTTAGTGACAACCATGGGTGTGAACAAGTTGAGCAGATTCTACTATAATCTCTCAGATGTTTAAGTGTAACACCAGTACCTGGTTTAAGATATTGTAAATGGTTTAAGAGATTATAGAGTATAGATTTTTAAATCTAAGGCACAAATGAAAATATAGCACTAGTACAAAATTAATCTCATTCCTAAATCAATTCACATAAGCATTTATTGTTCTTGGAATACATCAGTCAATAACATTCTTAAGTCATGAGTAGTAAAAATCATTTATCGTGTTTGTTTTTAATGAATAAAATAAGGCAACCTTTTTTTTCCCTTACAAAGTGTTTTAATGGGTATAGTGTTCTTCAAAATTAAGCCACAGCTGTGTCAAGCAATTGCCGTCAGTCAATAATTTTGCAAAGGGATCTTCTGTTAAATTTTTTTTAAATCTTGATATTAATAAAATAAATATTAAATAAGTTTAAAATTGCTTTTTAAATGCACTTTTGTCATTTTCATTTATCTTTATGAGTGGCTTGTATTCAAGTATTCTGTTGCATACCCTGTACATTACCTCAGAATGGGTTTACCGTAACTAAAATAAATACAATACTAAGCATTTAGCATCTTAGAAATGAAATGATTTCATTAAAATCAACACAAAATCTGTTTAAAAGGATGTAAATGTTCATCCTGCTAAGCAAACATACATTAGCAGCACTGTGAGAATGTTAAGACCTCACAATGTAAAGCCAATCTTCTTAAAAGACCCACCATTCATCTTTCATACCTGTCTATGTGTACACTCTTAGTGTTACCATGACATGGCTGCTTTGTAAGGTGACAAACAGGTGAAGTGGCCAGGGTTGTTTAAGACAGGACTAAATTTAGGGTTTCAAAGCTCTTAAAGTAAACCATACACTTTCACAAAAGGAAAAGAGACATAAAAAAAAAATGAATGGAAGTTATGGCATTTACAGAGCATAAATTACAGCAAGTCAAGGAATATAATTTAATTTGGCTACTTCATTATTTTACTTCAACTTAAATCAACATTAACCAGCCATGCCTGTGCTGGACAGACTGCAATATTAAAATGCCAATACAACAAAATAATTTTGCTATCAACTTTTGGAGGTTCTAGACAAGTTGGTACTAATCATATTAATTTTTAAATAATAAAATTTTGTTTAAAAAAGCAGTTAGCCTTACCTTTACTTAAATGAGTGCAAAACACAGTGAAATATCCTAATAAGTTCAAAGAATGACGCAACATCCTTTATTGTCCCTAAGAGGGGTTGAGTTCATCTCTCGCACTATTTCAATGAAAACTTCATTCACATTGTTTGTGCTTTTGGCTGAGGTTTCTAAGAATGGGCAACCCCAGTGCTGGGCAAGACTGGCACCTTCGGATGATGAGACCTCTCGCTGGCTATCTAAATCAGACTTATTTCCAACAAGTATCATGGGTATCCGTTCAACTCCTTTGACACGTTGAATTTGGTCTCTCATTGTTTTTATATCCTGGAAGGTTTGTATACTAGTAATACTATATACTATAACAAATCCCTGGCCATTTTTAATGTAGAGATCTCTCATGGAGGCAAACTGCTCTGTTCCAGCAGTGTCGAGTATCTCTAACACAGAGGGGGCTGAATCTACTTCAATTTCTTTTCTATAAAAATCCTCTATAGTTGGGTCATATTTCTCCATGAAAGTTCCAGAAACAAATTTCACTGTAAGGGCACTCTTGCCAACCCCTCCACTTCCTAAAACTACAACTTTGTACTCTTTCATTTTTATTTAGTTGATTTAATTCTAATATCTTGGATATTTTCCAATATGATTGCTGCCTACGATAGATGACAATGACTTCTGATATATCTTGTCAAAATGAAAAGCAGTGAAGAACTTTTAAATGATGAAGTTAAGTCTCTAAATTTCAGCTTGTTAACTTGTTACAGTTACATATTGATTATTGTAGTTATAGTTATATTAATATGCTGAAAGGAGACAAGAAATTGTTAATTAAATATTAATCAATTAAGTGTAATGAACTGTAATGTACGTTAGTGTAATGTAATCTAAGGCAAGGCTGTAAGTTGTGTAAGGACATTTTCATGATTATAAAAGTATTAAAAGTATGACAAGATTCACAAGTCACAAGTCTTTAGTGTTCTCAGCCATTTCAATTTCATTAAAACAAAAGTAACTGAATGATGGTTTGACACAATAAACATTATAATAAAATAGGAAAAAAGGGAGTAGCCTGCTTGGGCTAAATAAATCACTAAACTAAAACTAAATTCTATATTTATCTGATCAGTCTGATTTATCATTATGACATTATGTGTATTAAAACTTCTTTTTAAAAAAGAGAGAAAATAATATTTTAATTGGAAAACACACTTGTAAAATACGTAGTTTGTAAATTATTAAATGTTATTAATTGGAAATAATACGCATACAATGTGACAAAAATAATTACCTTTTAAGTGCCTGCAGGCACAAATGGTTAGTGACACATACAACACTTTGTTTTCATAGGCTAGTGTAGAGTAAGTGTTAAAATAGACCTAACGCCATTTTGAGTGGGCTGAAATAAGCGGTGATAAGAAAGCTAAGTGTGGATTACAATTTAACATTGATCAACAATGATCGTTATCCTTATTAACTCGAATTATGTTGTTTGACTAAAAAATTAAATATATAAATAAAAAATAATAGCCAAAAAGTTTAATTTAATACACAACCTATGGATATAAATGTTTTTACAACAAAATTTAGTACCATTGATACATAAATGAATGTCAAAATCCTTTATATATATTATATTGAAAGATAAAGCAGGAAAATTATTTCAATTAGACATAGGCTGAATTTTATTATATTTATTTTTTAACACCATCATATTCAATGTAATTAGATTTTCATTATACAAAATTGCATTAGTAAAATTGTTCAATATGTCATCCTTAAAAATATCGGGGCTAAAATTTAGACTCTTGACCGTCTAGAAGCCGTGTTATCCAATAAAAGGGAATGCACTAATAAAATGTTAAGATTTTCGTCTGAAATTTATTGCCTCCCCCAACCCAAAAAAAAAGTAAATCCAATATAACAATTACTAATTAAAATTAAATCATAATCGTAGCCCGTAAACAACTATAAAACTGGATCCCCCATACTCATTTATTACACTTTATTGTATCTCATCTAAATCAGACGTTCCTCCTATACACAATTTTTGCGTCCTACGCGTATTCATAGTTATATATATTATATTCTTGCAATTTTGTTTAGAGTTAAAAATGTTCATGGTGTGTTCGTTTCCCTGGTTTTTGTTCAGGCGACCCAATGCACTTCTCCACCCCCCCCCCCCCCCATTCACGACGCGAAGAAAAATAATTGTTATATTTTTGTTCTTTCAATTAAATCAAGAAAAGTGTTTGTTTGTTTTTTTTAAAATCCGTATGACAACTTATGTCTATCTGAATGTTGTATTATGTTGTTCAGCGGCGTAGCGTGGGTATGTGCCGCCTGGGACAGTACCAAAATTCCCCCCCCCCCCCCCGCCGAAAAATATGTTAACGCTGTAAAGTAAAGATAGTTTTTATTAGAAAGTAATAATGACACAGTAATAGAGATTTAAAAAATAATAAGGGCTTTTTTAATTTTTTAAATAAAATTTAAATGTTCTGTTTTTCCTGATTGCACCCTCTTTCGTGTATCAATGTTTTCAGCCTTGTCATTCACAATAGCTAAAATTGAAATAGCAATAGATTTTGAAAATTTTGGCGTAATCGGTATTGCCTGTAATTAATTTTTCATTAACTTAATTTTAGAGGAACTATTTTAAGACCTTGCAATACTTAAGACTATTGTAAGCAATTTTCAAATTAATTATATTATATTAGGGAAGGTAACTTCAAGCCTTAATATCTTTAATAAAATTTTATACATGACGTGGTCTTTAATTCATTATTTCTTTTTTTTTTTTTTTTTTTTTTTTTTTTTTACCCGTGTGGTAAAATAGTCTTTGCTCGACAAAGTCATTTGAATACTCAAATTTAAAGGCAACATTTCAAAGTCCAGCAGATCGCCTGGTGTAGGAAAATTGTATTAGTTTTACTTATTCTACATACCTGCCAAACCTCACATGAATTTCTACAGTAATCTCATCTTATGAATAATAGAACTTTCTTTTCAACTGTTTTTCTAAATAACATGGATACATATTTTGGATCACCAAGAATTTGCTGTCTGGTACTTTGACTTGAAGTCTTGAAGATTCGATTTAAAGGATGGGGTCTCCACATACAATTTTATCAAATTTCAAAGCATCTTTAAAGTATCCCATTAATTTCTCTGTGAGAATCTTGTGCTGAGCATTTTTTCTAGCACTATACATTTATAACTTATTTCGTGCATCTTTGACATAGATTCGAAAATAAAAATATTTTATTGTGACTAGCAAAGTTCCTGCGTCTGTTGGTCTGATGAGCTTTTTTCTTTCTGCCTCTTGTCAGTTTTTCTATAGCTTTCAAAATAATCTCAAATTTGCTCTATGGTATATTCACTATTTTGTATTCTGAAGCCTTGCTTGTGACGTAAGTAGATATTCCAAATGATAATGGGCATGAATAAGAATGCGTAACAACATTATAGTGTAATAAAATAGATAATTCGTTTCAGTTGGATTATCATGTAAACAGTTTAGGTTTAAAGAACTATTTTAGCAAGATTTGACAGTGAGAGTTTATGTTGTTATTGCGTCTTTCTTAAACTTAAACGCATGTGTACTTTCCAGTAGTTTCCAGCCATAAAGAAGAAGTATTAACACATGATGATCCCCTGCAATCCATTATTTTAAGATCGTCATTTATTAAAAATCATTTTAAAAATGTAAGCAGATTCACTTTTACTTCAATGAAATATTTTAAAGATTCTACAGTGTCTATTTCTTTATTTTCAATCGATCATAACATATCCCATAACTGAACTTGTTTGGCGATTATGTGAAATATATGAAAAAAAAACAAATTACACAGACTATTTGTGTAAGGAAACAATAAATTAAAGCTTTGTTATCGACTAATACAAATAATGGTATATTTCTTATATTCTATGTCGGTGTTTATTTTTGTCTTTCATTTCTTTTCATTCTATCACATAGACTTTAATATGTTTTAATTTTAAGATATATGTAAGTGGGGCCATCCATAAATGACGTCACGAACCTAGGGCGGGGGAGGGGGTCTCACTTTTGTGACGATGCGTGACGTGGGGGAGGGAGGGGGGTTGAAGAAATGTGACGTCACATCGAAACAGTAACTTTAAATTAAACTTCCACTCATTCCACTGAAATATTTGGTCTCTTAAAATTTATTTCAATTTAATGACTTTTTTTTATTCAGTGCTTCTCAAAGTGCCTGTCGATAGGCCATCAGCCGCCGGTTGGTTTAAGTTATCAAGACACGAAAATTAAATATAATTATAAGTTTGAGAACCCACAAGAGAACATACCAAATTGTTACGCTGCGACGTTTGACATCAAAGCGTTTGTGATGTCACCAGCTTCTTTTTAGTTCTCTGGCGGCAGGAGTCTGCGAACTTTTTTTTGTTGTTGTTGGTTACTTCAACTGTATAGTTTAACAAACAGGACACGTGTCTAAAAAAAGATCTTGATAGGATTATATGTAGATATTTTAAGTCAAAACGACACGGAATATCCATTTGGTGGGTGGTGGAGGGGAATCTATTTGATACAATTATAAACGTTTTAAGTTTGATATAATTTTTCGATTGGTTTTTGGTCAAACGCCTCTGACCATTCTAAATATAATGATTAATGTGTTCATTTAAAATTAGTCAAAAGTATTCATTAACTTTATTGAATGCATCAAATTCTTGACATCGCAATTCAAGAGCAGCACAAAATTACTTTCTTCTGAACTCAGTTTTTAAGGCATTAATTCTAAATATGACAGAAAGGATACTTGATACAGTCCAGTCATGTTGATTAAGATTATTGTCACTTGTGTCAACATAAATGAAAGTAGGTTGGATTTAGGTGTCTTCGTACGTAAATAAGAAATCTACATATATAACAAATTTAACAAATGCATTTGCTGGAAAGAACCGGTTCAATAGTGGGCATATGTTACAAGCGTAAACTTACACATGACGTATTTGAAAATATCTAGTGGAGTGGAGTGGATGTTATATGTCCCAAATGAGTCTGCATTACTCCCAAAAATTCCCTTTTGACCCAAGCCCAAGATGAGGTAATTTACCCCTGTTAGCCGACCTCTTTCTTAAGGGATGCCCGTCAGTCAATTGAGCGATTTTTTAATAAAATACATTTTAAAAATATTATTTTTAAATATTTTTTTAAACAAAGAAGTTAACAGTAATGATTTATAGTCAATGTTTAATTTGTATGAATTAAAATAAAATATAATCTAATGATGTTAACACATTTCGTTTTTTTCACGGCCGTTTATCCCCACAATGATTATGATTCAGCATTACCCCCAAGAGTTCCCTTTTTACCCCAAATGAGATAATTTATCGCTGTTAACCGACCCCTTGGTTTAACAGGCCGATAGCGGTAGCCATGTATTTTTCATTAGTTTATAAATTCCACAAGAGGATGCAACAATTTAAACACTCCTCGTCCATTGGTGACATTATATTTACAACTCTTGTGTGACGTACGTGAAATCCTGAAGAGAAAAGAATTGAAAAAAAAANGAAATCAATTGGAGGAATTGTCTTACTTGTATCTATATATTCTAGGTCTGTCAACAATGCAATGATTCTTGTAACATCAACAGTTATATTCACGAGCTTAATCATGAAGGTTAATCACATCGAATGGTTTTTGACATTACCGCTGCATTGTTCATTAGCTGTCTTGCAATGCCTTGGAAACTTAACATTTATTTTAAAAATATAATAAATAAGACAATCTGAATTCATACTTAATCTTATAGGGCTTTAAGTTTTGTAGGGCCTCATTTTGCTATCAAATCAGTACAGAGAAAATCATGTCAAACGGGCAAAAGAATGCATCGGTACCTGGTGAAATGGAAAAATTCTTTGCGGTCGTCTGATATGTAAAAGTTTGAGAATCACTGGCTTACAATTTATTTAATGTCTTTTACTTAGCTTCACGCGTGTTACAATATTACATTGTAGAAATACATTAAATGAATACTTAAATGACAAAAAAAAGTGATTTGAAACACTTATTTTGAAAATAAAGTGTTTTTTTTTTGTTTTTTTTTTTGAAGGGGGGGGGTCAAAGTTTTGTGACGTACTTTTGGAGGGGGGGGTCTACGATTTTGTGACGACGCGTGACGTAGGGGGGGAGAAGGGGGTCAAAAATCGGCAAAAATCGCGTGACGTCATTTATGGACGGCCCCAGTACATGTAATTGTTTTTGTACTGATGAAGGCATGAGCCGAAACGTTTACCATTATTTGTATTAGTCGATAATAAAGCTTTAGTTTATTGTTTCCTTACACAAATAGTCTGTGTAATTTGTTTTTTTATAAAAAAGCTTTATGCAGTCCTATTCTGTATGAAATATATGAAGGCTATCGAATACAATAGAACAATATTGGGTATCTTGTTCCTGAAAAAGGATGATTTTTCTTGATCTATGTCTCTTAAAATTACTATGAGCTCAGTTTGAATTTTAGATGACACTTTTTAAAACCTTTTTTTATACAATGTTCTGGGAGCGCTCAATCGTATTTGGCAAGCAAATGCATTGGTTCCGGAAAATTGCCTTTATTTGCAATAGTATTGTCCTCTCTGTGACCAAAAAAACAACATTACTGTTACCAGGAATTAATAATGTCAAGAATTTTAACAAAAACAGCCTGCCACTTGTTTGTTTTTTCTTTCACAACTTATTATTCTTTGTCAATTCTTTTTTATCCAATTTCTCATGCTTTCCAATTTTAAAAAAAAGCTTTGGAAATGTTGAGCACTTGTTCATTGGTGGCTACGTTTGGATATATGTGTGGAAAGTTTAATAAATAAACAATTTTTTTCATTATTTTTGTTGATGCTTGAAATTAAAAGACATTAAAATAATTAAGTTTTGGTAGAATAAACCATGTAAGTATGCCAACAAATTGTTCCATTAGTTTATTTAAATTGAAGTCAAACTTGAATCAATTACATATATCAGAATCATATTGTCATATTCGTATATTAATTCAACCCTTGTTTTCCACTTCAATAGCATTAGTGTCATAAGGGAGTTTGAAATTCTGGCATTTTGAAATGTTCACTTATATAATATAGTTGTTTTTTTTATTTCTTTGAATTTTTCATCTTGGCTTTTATGCAGTGGCGTAGCTAGAGCTTTTGCCACCCGGGGCGGTCTCCAATATGCCGCCCTATTAGGGGCTGCCCATAAATGACGTCACGCACCAGGGGTGGGGGATTCACACATCTGACGTTATTCAAAACGCGCAACTTAAAATTAGTTCCACTTAAATATATGATTACCGACACTTTATTCAATGACATTTTACGTGGTTACAAACGTGTTACGATATAAGAATTCAGCCTTAAACTAAAAACATATTTAAATGACCAAAAAAGAAAAATGATTTTAAATATGGTCATTTTTAAATATAAAATACCGCTTGTTGGGGTGGGGGGATCTTTGTCACGTCACATTGAGGAAGGGGTTAAGTTTTCGTTTCACGCCGTGTGACGAGGGGGCAAGGGGTGAAAAATCAGCCCCAAATCAAGTGACGTCATTTATGGACGGTCCCCTTAAGTTAATCATATGATGGTTTTTATAAATTAATAAACATGAACAAATAATTGTAATTGAAACGAAGTACATTGTAAAACGTGGGGAAAATTTTACCATTACATGCCCTATTTATGTACGCAGTAATAAAAGAGGCCGCATAATTGATATACACATTATAAAAATACAATATATTGTTTTTAAGGCCACAAGAAAGTTATAGGGGTCGCAGGTCCCCCCCCCCC
>MUZC01000776.1:105679-133443 GCA_002072015.1 Radix auricularia | reverse complement strand
GTACATCCAGGGCTGGTCTTAGGCTCCTGCAACCTATGCGGTCGCAGTGGGCCCCGCGCTTTCATAGGCCCAACCTATTTTAATTTTCACCTATTATCCTTATTAATACTTTATCCCTACCCAAACTGGGTCCCACGGAATACTTTTCGCAAACCAAGCTGCATAGGGCATCGCAATAGCTAAGACCGGCCCCGTGTACTGCCATAAAAACCTGGATCCTTTCTCTTTCAATCTCGAACAATTCTTTATCAATTTAAATAAAGAAATCTATTTGATGTTCAAATTCTTCATTTAATAAGCTAGATGGTATCATACACGAATATTTTCTTGCAAGGACATGTAATTCATCACTGCTTTCTTTTATTTTCTTTTATAATTACATCTATTGATAAAAACATTCATCGTTGTACTACTTGGTCTAAAGATAGAACCACATCTTCTGAATTTTCCCCACTCATATGTTGCCTATTTCTAACTGGGTACTCAGTTACCATCCCCAACTCTCTGTAACAGCGTTCTGTAATAGCACATATCTTTGTTCCATGAAATGGGTTTGCATAGTTTGCATTAATTTAAAAAAGATGGGTTCCCATAAATTAAAACAAAATAGAAAAGAAAACGATTGCAGTGAACTGAGTAAAATCCCAGCATCTGATATCGTTTTACTAGTTAATTCACATGACAATTTTTCAAAGACGCTTGAAATTTTTAATTAGATCTATGTCTTTTTCGGAATTACTTATGTTATTGTGCTGTTTATTAACGATGAAATGAATAACCGTTAATTTTAAATGAATAACCGCATTTTTATGAAAAACACAAGCAATATGTGCTACTTGTTTGCAATAAAAAGTAAATTTAATTTTTAATAAGTTACCTTACAATAATTTTATGAAACCTGAAACAGTAATATAATTTACTACTTGCAAGTTAAACACAATATTTGAACCACCATGTCATGCAGGTACTTGTTAGCGCATCATTCTGCGAATATCGAAATTCCACGCAAAAACTGTCATGGAGATATTAATATGACATATATTCGAACCAGCGCTTATGTGTTGTTGTTTTTTGTGCAGTTTTCTTTTTATAAAAGTAAAAGCGCCATGTGTGACGTACACCGCCAAATTTTCCAAACAAATCGATACCTATTTTGAGCGATTTAAAAATTTTAAACGGTTTTGCTTTAGGTATAAGAATCACTATGTAATAAAACTAATGTTGCAAGAATCCGTTTATTAAAACTCAAAATTACGATTCTTTTTGTTTCACCATGGTTTTCCCCCTTCAAAAGAAAAGGGAGGGTTATCGGAAAGGGCTTTAATTTTCAAATGCCCACAAATGCCGCCCTTTGAATGACTGCCGCCCGGGGCGGACCGCCCCCACCACCCCCTAGCTACGCCACTGCTTTTATGTTATTTAAATAAACTTTATCTTAACGCTCTTCATTTTTGCGCCCTGAGCTTGGTTCATGTTTCACGTACAATAAATTGTGATTTTACAACAGGAGCGACTGTCAATTTTTAAGAATCATTTAAGCTACCACTACTTCTGTGTTACATTATCATACTACTTAAGTAATTTTCATGACAGTAGCATTAGTATCTGAAAAAATTCAGTTTTTATGTTTGAAAAATTTACATGCCTTAGGATATATCTTTTATTTCTGTTATTAATTTCTTATTTATTTTCTTTTATTTCGATAAACACCAATTTAGACACCAATTTACGACCAGGAATTTGCCGCCCCTGGCAAAGTGCCGCCCGGGGCATTTACCCCCTTCACTACGCCACTGATGCTGTTGTGTTGTATTTTCATATTAGAATGAATTGCCTTATGTGTATTACTATTTTACTTTTTGTTCGTTATCCTCAAGTGTTTTTATGTTAAATGATATATATTTTTGCTATAATTATTGTAAAAGTTTCCAGACGTCTGTTCCTGCATGCGACCTTTCGTGTGTTTAGCTTTTCGTCTGTATCTGTCAGATATTCTAAAGTTTAAAAAATAAATAGTTTCGCGATACATTCACTATTTTGTATCCTGAAGTTTATTGCTTTGACTGTAGCAGCAATCATAACTTCACATCGTGGATATAGAAGAGAATGCATATCAATGCTTTAGTTTCATTTGGAGCAGCATGTAAAGAAACCATTATTTTAAGATCATCAGCTTAAAGATTACTTAAAATCATTTCAGAAATGTTACGAAGGGGATTCATCTTCAATAAAATTTTTGAAAGAGCTAAAACACCTACTTTCTGAAAAAATAGTTTCTTGTACCTGAAAGATGAATTTTGGTGAACTCAATCTCCTAATTCTTAAACTCAAATGCGCTCATTTTGAATTTGAAGTGACATCCATGTTATTTAATGTTTTTTAAAACACTTTTCACAAGTTGCTCTGAGCACACGATTATATTGGTATTCGGACTTAATAATAAAAAGTATATGGTTCTATGGTTCCAGAATATTTCACAAGTATTGTCTTCTCTGTGAGTACTGTGACGGCAAAAAGCCAGGATTTAAGTATATTAATCATTCTAAGAATGATTTCTTGCAACTTTTTTTCTTTTACAATGCATTGTTTTTTTTAAAAATAGTATGTAAGTCTGGTTTCTGATTGCTTCCTCAAAAACGTTTGATAATGTTGAGCACTTGATTCATTATTAAAGAATTAATGGCTACTTTGTGATTTTAATTCCATTAGATTAGCAATTTTGTTTCCCCCCTTCTGCCCCTGGTTCTCGATCCTCCACTGCCACTGGTATGAACAACTATTTATTTGTTAGGGTTTTCTTGAAATTTCTTGTATATATTTTTAATATGACGAAGTGAATTAAAAAGTTTTAAAATTAAATTAAAAACATTTTTATTAAAACATATTTAAAAATTGTGCTTTTTTTTTTTCTTAAAAAATAAATTTTTAATTTTGTGTAGATTTTCTAATTTTAGTTAGAACTATTTTAAGAACTAGCCATTAAAATTAATAGAAACTTCAGTTGAAAAACACTGATTCTGATTATTGAAAGCTGTAACTGTAATGATATATTGCACAATTTTTGGATGATTATAATTAGACAGGTTTTCATAGAGAATGAACATTTACTTGTCATTTAAAACCTTATTTTATTGGATAATTCAACAAAACATTGAACAAGACATTCAATTTGATATAACTTAATATACAGAAGATCATAACATGAAATGGCAATCAACCAATGAAATTTTAAGCTAGCGATTGGTACTAATTAAGACTTAGTACAAACACAGCAAACTATACAATGCAAAAAAAAAATAAAGTTACAAAATTAACAGTTGTATTAAATCTTAAGTTATAAACCATGCCAGGTCAGGTATTAAATTTAACACTATTATTCCTCTAAACCCAGAAACCGTTAAGAATCCAGGTTAATGTTACAAATGGTGATCCGTTTATTGTTCATAACTGAATTATTATGAGCGCTTTACATAAATTTATCAGGAAAAAAAAATGAAACCACTAAACCAATCATTTATCACAACTACTTGGAGCTTTCTCAACTCCATAAACATGACTTGTAAATTTCACTAGACTATTGTGAATAGCAATACATAATTTTAAAAATATGTATTCAAAGAACATTCTCACCAAAATTTGCCAAGTAGAATAATATCCATTGATCTGCAATAAATATTTACAAGATGTATTTATATGTAAGAAAAGTATCCTTAAGCTTTTCTTTTAAAAAAACCTATGATATGCAAGTCTTTGAATTATTTACCAAGTCCAAATGAGTGAAACTGTAATCTGATTTTAATGAAATATTGATTTTTTCATATTATTGAGACCATTTACATAAAATCATCAATTTTTATTGCTAATAACAATTATCTAATGTGATAAAAACCTTATAAGACTTGGTAGCTACTTACTTACAATGTAGCTGCAAAAAAGTTTAACAATACTCATGATAAAACTGGCGTAACAAATAAATCATCTCCCAGCTCAGTTTCTTATTGGTCATCATCCTCAAGATCAGTGCCATAGTGAGGACTTGTTGGACTGTAGTGAGGGGTATTGGGGGAGTAGGCTGGGCTGCTTGGCGAGTAGCCAGGTGAGGCTGGGGAGGAGGTAGGGGACGTGGGCGAGTACTTGGGGGAGGAGGGAGAGTAAGTTGGAGACGCTGGCGAGTAGTTGGGAGATGAAGGAGAATAGGAGGGAGATGTTGGGGAGTACTGGGGGGAAGATGGAGAGTAATCAGGTGAAGCTGGACTGTATCTTGGGGAAGTTGGGGAATATTTGGGAGATGATGGCGAGTATGATGGTGAGGCTGGAGAATATTGGGGAGATGAGGGGGAATATTGGGGAGATGATGGTGAATACTTGGGAGAACTTGGGGAATACTGGGGTGAAGATGGGGAGTATGAGGGAGAGGTGGGAGAATAAGAAGGTGAAGATGGACTGTACTTGGGTGAAGAGGGGGAATAGGATGGAGAAGAGGGAGAATAATTTGGGGAGGAGGGAGAATAGGAAGGTGAAGATGGGGAATAAGAAGGTGACGAGGGGGAGTAAGATGGAGATGTGGGTGAATAAGACGGGGAGGTGGGCGAATAGGATGGTGATGCAGGAGAATAATTTGGAGAAGATGGCGAATAAGATGGACTGGTGGGACTGTATCCAGGGCTTGTTGGAGAGTAGGATGGTGAGGTTGGGGAATAGGATGGGGATGTGGGAGAATATGAAGGAGATGTTGGGGAGTAAGAAGGAGAAGTTGGAGAATAAGATGGTGATGTAGGGGAATAAGAGGGGCTGGTTGGGGAGTAAGAGGGGCTGGTTGGACTGTATGAGGGGCTGGTTGGGGAGTAGGAGGGTGAGGTTGGCGAGTAAGAAGGACTTGTAGGACTGTAGCTGGGTGAGGTTGGTGAATAGGATGGGCTTGTTGGAGAGTAGGACGGTGATGTTGGGGAGTAAGATGGGGATGTAGGCGAATAAGATGGGCTTGTTGGAGAATAAGACGGTGAGGTCGGGGAGTACTTTGGACTCGTAGGGGAGTAGCCTGGGCTCGAAGGAGAGTAGGATGGTGAGGTTGGGGAATAGCTTGGGCTTTGAGGTGTTGCAATGGCTGGAGAGCTGGGCATATAAGCTGGTGAGGAAGGTGAATAGCTTGGTGATGATGCACCATGAGGTGAAGGAATGTAAGGAGAGTTGGGTGACCCAGGAGATCCAGGCTGTGGAGACCAGGCTGGAGAATACCCTGGGGAAAATCCAACCTCGCTGGCAGCAGATGGAGAGAAGCCAGCACCACCTGGAGTCATTCCACTGCCAACACCTGGGGACCAGGCACTAGCATACCCTGGTGTTCCAACTTGACCCCATGGAGTCATACTTGGTGACATTGAACTGGTTGGAGAGCCTGCTGCACCAAAGAACATACCAGTACCTGCACCACCTGATAGGAGATAGATTTACATTAGATAAAGATGTGACAAAAAGAAAGGTTCAAGTGCTTTTTTTTATAACAGAAGAATGATTTATTGTTAGCTGTGCATTTAAAGAGAAATCTTATTCACTAAACAAAATATGAGCCAACTTACCAGCCATGTGCCCAGCTCCCAGATTGGTAGGAATCTCCATACCATACTTGCACTTCTCAGCATCCAAGAGAAGTTCAAAGCATCCAGTTCCAATCTTGGCAAGTTGACCTAACATGATATTCTCAGACACACCTTTCATGGGGTCAACCTCAGCATGGGAGGCTGCTTCCATAAGGATATCAACCTGATGTTTTAAATGAATTTTTTTGTGTGCATAAATTAAGAATTGCCAATGACAATAAAACAAGCAAAACATTCTAAATCATTGCTACCAAATGACTTGGGGAAACTAACTCACAAATGTGTAAGTTTCTCAAAAAAATAAATTTCCATAATAAAATTATATATCCCCTTGTTAAACGCAACTATAAGTAAGCTATAAAAAAAATCATGTTAAGCCTGGTCCCTTTTGGACTCAGGACGTGTTAGCGCATTTTCGTATTATGTATCAGTACTTATGTTAGATATCAGCATTATGTAGTTATCAGTAATTGTGTTTAGATTTTAGACATATTTTTATGAATTTTCTTGTGTAATGAATATACCTGAAATTTTTTTAAATTTAAAAGTCATTTCTTTACATTTTAAATTTTAAAAATTTTCTCTTTAATCTAACTACAAGTGGTTTGTGGTCACTGAAATAGGACTCATAAATGAAACCTTCTAAATTGTAATCAGCTAATCGCCCAAATACTCCGTCAATTGTTGTTTGATAGATCGTGGTTGCCAATCCTGGTGAAAGTAGTTGAATGTTGAAGCTTGTTTCGAAAAAGTTTTCAATTTCTGCCCCTGGGCCGCTGAGATCTTGATTGAAGTCACCACAAATGATGACGTAAAACTCTCTAAACTTTTACACATATTCTAATGACGTCAACAACAAAAAAATAATTATTTTGCACCCTTTCACACCACTCTTCAATGCATGAAGAATTGTGCATTCGACTTCCGGCAATGGCGGCCGTTCCCTGAGTTAGTGCTACTTCTCGATTCGAAATATTTTTTGGTAGTTTTAACGGGTTTTTTAAACGGATCGAGTAACTGAGTGTTGATGCACCAATGGCAGGTCAGGACATACAAAAAACATATATACATCATGGGTCTAGGACTTATGGATCCTGTGATCAGGGTGATGACAGACGGACAAAACGGGTGCAATAGCGATTTCGACATCTCGAAAATGCGCTAAAAATCAGGAATACTAATAATAGGTTTTCTTCAAAAGTTCATTAACTTTTCCAATACTTATTTATAGAAAACTATTACTTCTGTTAGTTGTACAGAAAACTAACATATTTTCTCAA
This sequence comes from Radix auricularia, assembly GCA_002072015.1. Lineage (NCBI taxonomy): Eukaryota > Metazoa > Mollusca > Gastropoda > Lymnaeidae > Radix > Radix auricularia. The sequence goes on along the minus strand of MUZC01000776.1, from coordinate 126,566 downwards.
CAAGCATAGCAATGTGAAATTATGGTCATGATACTCACAGTTTCTTCAAAAGAGCATCTTGCAAGGGCACCAGTTTCCTGTCTGTTAATACCATGACGAGTAATAGCCATCAAGTGACCCTTTGAAGTCATGATGTCACAAAGCAAAGCCAAGTGACGATAGTTGACATAAGAGCCATCAAAAGAGATGACATGATTCATTTCTCTTTCTATGGCCTTACGGACAGCTTCAATTCCAAGGGTCTATGAGAGGGAAACACACAAATTTAAATAAAACCATTTTCTATAGATGCATTTAAAAAAACATGCTTTTAAATTTCTTAACTTTAAAAATGATGAATTAAAGAATTCTTGATATTCTACCTCTTCATTAACTATTAAATTTCAACTTACATCAAACACTTCAATAATGTCATTAGTGTAGGTTCTGACAGGGTCAACATCTCTTTCACTGAGAACTTTAGTCAGGCTGGACCCATCAGTTTCTAGGATCCACTCACTCACAGCTTTAAACTCTCCCTCCTCAGTAATGTGAACTCTCTTCTTGTCATCAGTGTTGGGCAAGTGCATATACACCTGTAAAATGTAAGATACAAGTTACATTTTAAATGTGGAAACCTTGTATGCTTTACAAGCAATTTATATTGTGGCATGCCATTGTAGCAATAATAATAAAAAATTAACTTTTATATAACAAGCGGACCTTGTAAATTTACTCACTTTTGCAATAGCTTCTATACCCTGCAGAGACATGTCAGACAAAAGGTTGGCCTCAATGCATCGAAGGAAAACATCATCTTCCATTTTATCAACCACTTCCTCTTCCTGAAAAAAAAATTTTAAATAAAAAAAATAAATAACAGTTTCTTAAACATAAGCAAGAATATTAGGTGCTTAACTAAACTTGATGCAAATCGTTTGCAGGATGAATAGCAGTTGGAGATGGTTAAAGGGTTAGGCATACGTGTGCAAGGAGTTGGGATTTAAAGGTAGTGTTTAACTTGAAACGATAGCCCCTGTTAGTCATCCATAGAAATAGTTTTTAAAAAATCCCCATTGTTATACAAAAAACATTGATTTAGGAAAACATGACCAAATGAGCAGAAAATGGAGAAAATGCATTTTTTGTATACTTACATCCTGATATTTGTTTTCATCTGAGTTCATAATTCGGATTCTAAGCACAAGCTTCTCAGCATTATCATCATTAAAGATACAGTTGAGATCATCACCAAATCCTGACTGAATTTTTTCAGAGATGGCCTCCATCGTCAATTTTTTGTCAGTCATACGTTTACGGTCAAGTTCAATACGGAGAAGCCATGGGGAGATTCTGGATGCATCAAAATCTGGCATCTCATAATAGATACTGACCTGTAAATGATGAGAGATTCAATGAGTTCATATTAATAGAATTGATACATCATATTAATGTAATGCAATGCTCTAGCTCAGTGGTTCTCAACCTTTTGAGATTCAAGTACCAGTTGAAAAATATGTGTCTTAGCCACAGACCATTACTGAAAATTTTGCTACTCCCGTGCAGAAAATTTAAATATAATTATACTCTGTATGAAATTAGTTACTATTATAGATGTTAGTTAGTAAAACTATACTAAATTGCTACAATTTGCGTGCTCCAAAACAATATTACATGGAAACAGTTGTAATGACTTTCTTTTGTAACGAGCAAATGTCACGTATCCTAGTCTAATAGTATTATTCAATTTCAATTAATCAATATATTCAAAATGTAAATTTCATCCTTTGCTTGCGGATCACCAGGGAAATATCAGGGGACCACGGGTTGAGAACCACTGCTCTACCAATGGTCCATTAATACAAGACACAGATCAAACCTACCCATTCTTGATCCTCTGCAATTACAGTATTCATGGGGTCTGGATCATAATAAATAGCAGTGTTTGCTGTGACCCTACGCAGTGTGGTGTGCTCCAGGCGGCACAAGACATCCTTACATCTCTCAGCATCACGAGCTGCCTGTCCCAAAAGGTAAACTGTCAGAGATGGGGTCTTGGGCTTCTTAGAGATGTTGATGATCTCTTTCAGACGCGGCACACCAAGAGTGACGTTCTTGGCAGACACTCCAGCGTAGTGGAAAGTGTTGAGGGTCATCTGAGTGGCCGGTTCTCCTAAGGATTGAGCTGCAAGGGCTCCAACCATCTCACCAGGATGCACCTATAGGAAGACATTTAAAAAAACACAATAGGCTATTAAATAAAGCCGTCATTAACATTTAAAAACTATTTTTAAAAACCAGCTATGACATAGTTTTGTGGAAAAAAGTGATAATGTCTTTAAGCAAAAACAATAAAAAATTCATTTGTAATGACACTGACATTTAGCTCTTTCCCTGCCAATCGCCGATATATCTGCGATCTCGCCTGGTCACATTTGTGCCAATCGCAGATATATCGGCATATTGAGTTTTTGAATTTATTTCGTTGCTTAGAGTGTCCCATTAGACTTTTTAAGATTTAAAATGAGAGGTAACTCTTTTCTACTTCCTTTCTGTTTAGAAATAGCATGTGTTTACATTCAGTAGTGTTAAAATTAGCAACTCGTTTCGATTTATTTTGTAAACAAAGATGTGGCCATGCCTTACTCAACAAACATAGTGATTTATTATAGTATTTATTGCTACCTAATTAAATTTTAATGTGAATTATTGATGAAGAAACATTTGAAAACAATAAAACAGTTTTAGGATTTATTTTAGATTTTCATCCCTATGATAGGGCAATACATGCAAAAAGAGTAATGGTGACAGTTCGGTTTCTATAAAAGGAAATAATAGAAAAAATCTTTTTGTCATGGACATCATCAATATAAAAATTGTCATAACTTTAAAACTACATGGGATATTTTCAAAATTTAAAAAGCATTTATTTCATAAATGGAATTTATATTGTGATAATTAAAGGAGAAAATGTAGACTTCCTTTTAGTTGGGTGAGCTCAGATTTTTAACAAAGAAAATTAATCACAAAAATTGATCACAAAATCTTATAATGAAAAGTATTTTTTGTTTGATATTTAATTTACTTCTACATAATTGAATTCTCTATTCAATTTCCTTTCTTTTGATAAAAGATACACCAATGTTGCTTTAGACATTTATTAGAAATTTTACGATAGTTAAAATCACCCTTAAAAAATTATCACACTAAAAACATGGTCTGGCACGAATGTGTAAAAAACCCCTGAAACCCCCCGGCAGGGAAAGAGTTAAGTCACATGGGTCAAAAATATAATAGGGAATAGTGCAGTCAAAAAAATGTAAATAAAGAAAAAAATGGCTTATTTTCTCATAGCATATTAAGTTCTATATATTATTATTATTCTGTGACTATTCTTTTCAAATAAAAATATATCGTTCAAAATTCTGAAAATTTGTTGGTAATAATTTAAGTGTAAACATGTACATGAAATTAAGAAAACAACTTACCATTGCCTGTTGGAATTTGGTTTCTATTTCACCAAGAACCCATTCAAAAGCCTCTGAGGTGAGGCAATGTTCCTCTGCCACTCTCTTGGTGCATAATGTTGCTCTTATCAAGGCTTTCATTAGCAAAGTAGCATTTTCATTAGCCTGGTAGGAAATTTTGTCCTCTCCAACCACAATGATTAGCTTACGACATAAGTCTCGCACACCTTGAAAAAAATGATAAATACCATCAGTTGATGCAAGATGGTCTCCAAATTTTGTTGCGTAAAATTAAACAATACCAAAATAGACTCTTAGATTTTTTCTATTAAAAAAAACCCACGAACCTTCAATAACTTTGAGAGGATGCAAGTCTGAAGGCTTGCGTTTGTCTATCCTAAATATTTTCTGAGCATTCCACATAATTCTATCCATATTGCAAGGAAGCACAATCCTAGCATCACCAGTAGAGAAGACTTGACGTATGTTGGACCTGTCTTCATTGAGCATCTCCCATTCCCTTTCAATTTCTGCCATGAGGCTTGCATCACCCATCAGATCCCTAATCACTTCCTCATTCAGATGTTTACGCATAGACCTTTGGTACAGATGGAAACAATGAGTTTATAAAAGCAAAATTGCCAGCAATAGAATATTAATTGAGGGTAGAATATCTAAGTTGGAAACAACATCTTAAGTAATTAGTCCTCAGAAAAAAATTAGAGTGTCTGATAAATATCATTTCGAGCATCAAAAAGGAGTTAGCATCATTGGACTACTGGAATAAAAGCTGAAGTAATGTATCCTAAAAATGAGTGAAGCTCAGCACCTTTCATTTGTAGCATCAAATCGGAATCTCCGTTCAAATGCTTTATCTGATGGTTTCAGAGTTGGTATGGACTGGAACTCCACCCAACAAGCATCAAGCCCGTCCTCACCATATCTCAGCTGTACCACTTGTTCAACTTGATTCCTGACTGTTCCATCATATTTCACCATTACACTCTCCATAGATTTTATAAGACGCCGCTGAATGTATCCTTAGAAAATAAAAAGTTAATCCTTTTTTAAATAATGCATTAAGATACAAGACATGTTTTAATTTTCTTAATCAAAGGGTGTCTTCAGAAAAAAATTAGAGATATAGTAACCATCAAGTTGGGATCACAAATTGATTCTTCATCACAAGACAACCAAAAAAATAATTTGAAAATTTTAAAACATCAACTTACCAGTTTCTGCAGTTTTCACAGCAGTATCAATAAGACCCTCACGACCTCCCATGGCATGGAAAAAGAATTCAGAAGGTGTCAGACCAGCAAGGTATGAATTCTCAACAAAACCTCTTGACTCTGGACCATAATCATCTTTAATAAAGTGAGGCAAAGTGCGGTATTTGAATCCAAATGGTATTCGTTTACCTTCTACGTTCTGCTGACCGACACAAGCAATAACCTGAGAAAAGTTTTTTTTAATTACAAAAATGGAAGAATAAAAATAAAATGTTTGGCTATTCAAATCTGTTTGCTTTCAATTCATCCACCATGATCAGTGGATTCGCCTCATGGACGAGAAGACTCAACAATATTCAAATCTGTTTATTAGCAGAGGTCCTCAGCAAAAAATTAGAGTGTCTGTTATAGATCTCATACTATAGTCATATTAAGTTGCTCATCACTGGACCTGGCAAAGACTAACATATGTGTACCCAAATAGTTTTACTTTTCAGAGTATAAAAAAATTCATAGGTGCTTAAGAGAAAAAACTTTGAAAAAAATAAATATCACACCCAGTTCAGGTAAAGAGGAGCATAAATAATAGGTAGCAGTTGGAAACTATATTGACATAGTAAAAAATTAATAAAAACCGAATCCTTAAGATAAAAAATACTTATTATGAATGTATTATGCTTTTATGGCCAGACTGTTCTGTTTTATGCTTAAATTATAAGCCTTAAAGCACAACTCCTTCATGGTACTGTCAGTCTAAAGGTCTGAAGCAGAATACTATTTTCTAAAAGAAAACTAACCTGAGAAATGTTAATTTTTGACCCTTTTGAACCAGAAACGACCATAGCTTTGAAGTTATTGAACTCAGAGAGAGACTGCTGGGCTTTGCTACCAGTCTTGTCACGAGCAGCATTCAGGATTCTGTTTACCTAATAAAAGAATTAAAAACAGCAAAGTATATAAAGTGTTCATTCAAAACAATAAAGTCCCCTTAATAACTACTTACTGAGCATTTATTCGTTGTTAAAAATTACCTGATTTTCAAAAGTCTGCCTCAGTGTGTTACCAGGGGTGGGTTCAAGTTCATCATTGTGGGCTTTCTCAATGACATCAATCACATCATTCTGAAATACATTAATTTGTTTAACTTCAAGGACTAACATATATATATGGTGTAAATACAATGTTCTCTTTAAAAAAAATGATTAGTCCTCAGAAAAAAATTAGAGTTCCAGATAATTATCATGGCAATCAATATTGTTAATTCATCAAAGGACATTGTATTATTTTCTTTCATTAGGACACCATATTAACTAAGTAATTCTCGAATTGATTTCTCTAGCAGATAAGATATAGTTGCAGGTATGAAAAATTTTATAACTCACTTTAGCATTCCTAATTGTGTCCTGGATCTCCTGATAAGTCTGTTGGTCAGCAATAGTATCACCTATACCAATGCTGTGACCTTCTAGCAAGAGCCAGTTGTTGACTACTGTCTGAATGTTGCCATAAAACTCACCAGCTATTTCATGGCCCAACTCTAAGAAGACAATATGCACCAAAGAACCGGCAGATGTACCTAATGATTTCTTACAAATGATGCCACTTATAAGTTCAGCATCCTCAATTAACACCTGCAAATGTTTTTAAAAAAAACATGTTACTCACAGCTAAAATAGAATCAATGATCAATGCTTACTTGTCTGTCAGGTTATCTAGAAAATAAAACTGAAACTCATGAAAATGGGTGTATATTACTTAGACAAACCAATAGTTACTGAAAATTATAATCCTTTTATGCAAAGAGAAATTGATCTAACATGAATTTAGTAACTATTAATCTGCAGGATAATACAGTCGAACCCACTTACCCCGAGCTCGGTTAGCTCAACCACCCTATTATGTTGACTTTTATTGGAACCGCCAAATTCTCTCTTTGTCTTAGCATTTTCTCGTCGTTTAATTCGATTTTTTAAAGTCGCAGAAACCTCATAACACGAGCACAAAAAAGGGTCAAATTTGCCACTTAACATTGGTTATCTCGATCCCCATGACCAATCGCCAGCTTTTGAAAATGTTAGCTATGATTTTTTTATAACCAATGGAAGGGACCAAGTTTCTGCCTCACCAGGGTCTGCTGGTGACGTCACAGCCCACTTGCGTTTTGCTCTCAGCGCTGTATTGCTTCTGGTACTATGGCAATCGCCGGCTTTTGAAATTCTTAGTTATTATGAACATTATCATTTATTAACGCTAGTGATGGGACGATACCAAAATCATAGGCTGCTTACTGTAAACAAGGCTCCCCAGATTTTAAAATATATAATATAACAGACTACAGACAGTTTACCCACCCCCACTCTCAGTCTCCCACACCATTGTTGTTGGTTGGTCCTATTAGCATCAAGTTACCGAAGGAATTCTAAGTCCATTGTAAGCTGAGGGGATCGTATGGAATAATAAAATGTACAGTGTGCAGACTTGTTGTCATTGGCAACCATTCATCCTTCAACCTCATTTTGACTATTACATGTACTGTACTACTGCTTTGTTCTCATCGTTTCATTCATAAGAAGTGGCCGTGTGCAAAAGCCATTTAACTATTGGTTAGAATTAATTAAAATATGTCAAAGTTGAAGGTTCAAAAGAAGTACCTAATTTATTTGTGTACGTTTATATAGAGAAGAGTTCGCTTTGTCATGAGTCATAAATAGGTCACGATAGACCATTCTGAGTCCATTGTAAGCTGAGGGGACGGACCCAAAGAACATGATTAGGAAGAGAATGGTTCGGGGACAATGAGGGGATGTGTAGGTTACTTATTTGTGTAGCTTGTAAGGAAAATCAAGCAAGTGGCTTCGAAAGCACAGTATCGCTCAATCTGGGAATCACTGCAAAACGGCGTTATATTTAAACTTAAACGGTCTTTAAAAACGAACGGTCTTAACAACCTTAAGAAAGAGTGAAGAAATAGGGTCCCGATATTCTGATACGATTCTGATTAATCGTCCCATCACTAATTAACGCACAACACGTACATAAAGAAATTTCAAGTGCATGTTAATATTTTGCCGCCATATTGGTTTTCGCTTTAACTCGATCATCGGTTATGTCGATGCCATTTTTCATACCCCAACGCCGTCGACTTAAGCGGTTTTGACTGTAGTAAAATTCATGACATTTTTCAAAAAAATTAAAAGTAAAATGCACCAACCCTAGTGTCTCCTGGTGAAATCCACTTGTAAGGTCCATTGTCTTCTGCATCAGGATGTGTTGAGTGTGTGCGATTGCAGTTAACACGGCCTGGAATGATTAGAGAAAAAAGCTGCTTCCCTGTCCAGAGAGGCTGTGGTTTAAGTATAGCTGGCTGGGGCATGCGTCCATCCCATGTTGGTAAGAACATCAAGAGGTTCATCATTTGAGACTAAGACACGCACAAAAAAATACATATTAAAACATAAGATAAATTTATCAACTAACAATGGTAAGAATTTTGGTGCAAAAATAAGATTAACTTTAAAATAAACTATTGGCTATTTGAATGTATTTACCCTGTCAATAAAGACATCTCTTTTGGTCATTTTCCTAACAGCACACAGTGTGTCCTGTACAATACCCATTACAGGTCTATTGGCCTGTGGTGTGATGATCATACGAGGGACACAAGCCAGATTATAGATCTCAGCCCTTGTTTCTAAAGATTGAGGTAGGTGAAGGTTCATCTCATCACCATCAAAGTCAGCATTGTACGGAGTTGTTACACTAATGACATATGAATAAAAAAATGTAAGAATCAATGCAATCACATTCACATGTTTTTTTTAAAAAAAGGTTAACAAATGTTACACTAGTAATGCATACCTGAGATTAAGCCTAAAGGTGGACCATGGCAAAACTTTCACCCTATGACACATCATACTCATCTTGTGAAGAGTGGGCTGTCTGTTGAATACCACTACATCATTGTCAATCATGTGCCTTTCCACCTGAAGGAGAAGTAACATGATTGCAAATTATGTTTGATATTTTTTAAACTAAAAAGATTTATCATAGAGAAATCTTCTATTTGAACATCTTCAAACCAGTTTGCATAGTGCTACAAAGGTTATTTTTTTACCTTGTAACCTATCTGCAGATGTATGTCACTGGCTTTAGGGTGGTACCTCAAATCGATGCGCTCACCATTGTCCCTGACAATATATTTCGCACCTGGGTACTGGTTGGCCCCTCTCCTAACCAAGTTCTGCATCCTAGATTTAAAAAAAACAAACACAACAACATAAACCTGATTCTTCTTTTTTATAAATAAGAAATGATAAATTACAAATGGTACAAAAAAGTAACCAATAATATGCCAGCAATTTGCAACAAAAAAAAAATTCTTAATTTTCAATATCTAATTCCTTAGCTAATTTAAGGCATAAGCATTTTCACCCAAAATTTTGGTCAAAGACAATTTAAACTTATTATTTGCCCCAAAATAGTAATAATTTAAAAAAATTCTTGAGGAGAGCACTATATTTAAATTTAAATATTTTTTTTCCAAAGAAGCTGACAATTTATACAATATTAAATAAAATAGTAAATACATTGACCCAATGTATGCAAGACACAAATTAATATATTTATGAACAACTGAATTGTAGACAAAAAAGTTTTATCGGTGTATGAAGTAAATGTGTGCAAACATGCAAAAAAACTTCCATTTAATGAGCAAAACTTTACACCCTAGAAAACAGATATATTATTCTCATCAAAATTCACCTCCTGGTAATTCTAAATTGCAGCGCGGCTTTGGCCAAATATCTGTGCAGCCCCACAGCTTTAAAAGGAAAATTGCCTTGTGCCGACTACTTACCGATCAATGTTAAAGGGAGTGACCAACTCTGGAAAAGTCATGTTTTGGGCAATTGTTCTTGGAACTCCGACCTGGTCAACCCTTAGATTAGGATCTGGTGTGATTACAGTTCTGGCAGAAAAATCTACACGCTTCCCCATGAGGTTACCACGAACTCTGCCTTCTTTACCCTTTAGTCTCTGCTTCACTGACTTGAGTGGACGACCCGATTTTTGTACAGCCTATAAATGTAATAAAGGTTTGAATATTCCAGTGGGTAGAACTCACCAACATACTATGTAAAATAAAGATTTATAAATTTGTTAAAATACAATATTTCTGCAGTATACCAGTTGGACATTCACCTTTGGCAAGCCAGGAATTTCGTTGTCTACCAGAGTTGCACAATGGTACTGCAACATTTTTGTGTCTTCAAGAATAATATGAGCAGCTGCACCATTCTGTTCATTGCGCCTTAGCTGGTTGTTTGCTTTCACAATGTCAGATAGCTTATGAGTCAGATCATCCTGAGGAAGAATAGATAAAGATGATAAAGTCACGTAAATAAAAATCAGTATTCAATTATGACACAAAAATACAGCTAACGATCATTAATTATATACAAGTGGCAAAATCAATAAAAAGTAGAAAATAACCTGATTTCTAGCTGAACCAAACATGACAACAGCAGGTCGGACAGGAAGTGGGGGAACTGGAAATACTGTGACAATCATCCAGTCAGGTCTGGCATATTTTGGATCCATCCCAAGAACAATGCATTCTTCATCTGTAATTCTTTTAAATATCTCTAGAACTCTCTCAGCCGATACAATGATTTTTCTTTCTTGAGATTCTTCATTTGTGTGCTTCCATTCTGCAATGAGTTCTAGTCCATTTCTTTTTATGTTTGGTTGATACCTGCCACAACCACCATGTCCCTAGTTGAAGATAAATATAACATGTAAAATGTGCACAGTAAAAAAAATGATTTAAACATGTTAATTTTTAAAGGAGAAATTTTTTTAAAGAGGTCAAATTTTAAACGCCATGTTTGATTTAAATTTACCAATGTCTCCTAAAAAAAAATATTTATGAAGATCATAAAGGAAATATGTTTAAAAAGGTATTAAAAGAGGTCTATTGAAGAACTCAGTACTGTAGTGCACATTCAGAAATGTCTAATGTAGTAAAGGGGAAATTAAAGGGAAATCAGTCCACTTTGACCATAAATAGACCAAAAAATATAAAAAATTAGACAAGTATGACTAAAATGACCTGACAGGTCTATCAACATTTTGGTTTGGTCATCTTCTACCCATCTGTAGAATCTAACCAATATTAAATTATTGAACTATCTCAATATCAACATAACTTTTATTTCTATTATAAATTCTGGAACCATTTCTGCATTGAATTTAATATGACCATTCACATAATTTAAATTTAAACTAATCTAGAATTTTTATTTATTTTTAAAAATATAAAATTTAAGATTGGGGAGCTATATACATTTCACAAAATTTTATTTTAAATGAAAGAACTACCTTTGGTGCATCTTCAGGGTTTTCTGTTTCCTCTGTTTCATCCCTTTTCTTCTCCATCTCATCACCTCCCTCACAAATTTTTCTGGCTTTACATAAATTGTAGACATGGGCCAGACGTTTCTGTGGGTATCCTTTAGATTTACTTATGATGTCTTTCATTTTAGGGTGAGTCTGGGGAGAAAACCGGTAAATTGGAAGGATAAGTCTTTAAATAGTTATATTCATGGAGATCACAAAAATCCCTACAATATAATTTAATTTTACATTTCATGATTGTTAGCTTCACAATTTCAAGAGCTTGTAAAAAAAAGGCTCCATCTTTTTGGCAAATGGTAATCCAAAACATCTCTGTCTTAGAAGATCACCTCTTTATTACACATCCTAACTAAGTCAAGAAATTTACAAAATAAATAATCTTTATCAACAAAATAAAGATTGTGTTGTGTTGGTTATCTAACAAAAAATATTTACCGGGTCCATGAGAAGTTTGGAGCAAAAAAAGCAAACACATCGTAGGATTTTAATGGTCTTGGTGAGAAAAGCAACATGAAATACAGGTTTGGCAAGTTCAATATGGCCAAAATGTCCAGGGCATTCAGTCATATTTCCAGCACAAGTCTGACATCGTGAAGTTCTGTCAATTACACCTTGTCTAGGATCCATAAGCCCACCAAGTTTGGCTCGGCCACCTTCCATTGTCTCTGGGTATTTGATGCCACCATTGTCAGTCACTGACATGCGACGCTATGAAATAAAGGGTCCTATACATTATAAATAGTCGATAGGTTGATTTTAAGACAAAAAATTGTGATGATATACACTTCAAATGATTTCTTAAACCACAGCCAAGAGTCCTAAGCTAATATTTTTGAAAATATACATGACTAACATAATTCTTGAAGCTTAAAACATTAATAAAATGCCTATAATCTGTATCAGCAAGTTGTATACTGTATATGTTTCAGCTTTAAGAAATTTAGAATGACTTTGGTCTAATAATTTATTATGCAGTTAACAACATATGACATATAACTAAGAACTTTTAGCATTTACAGTGGGGTATGATCTTAAACTAAACATTTACTGCACAATACTCTTAAATATATTATCCTCAGGGAAAAAAATTAGAGTGAAAAATCGTCATCACATAAATAAGATTAATTATTTCATCACAGGATAACATAATACCAGTACTTGTGCAGTTAAAAGGGTGTGTATAGTAATAGTATGGGCTAAGGTTGTTAACGGTTAACCGGTCCTCAGATCAGGACCGGTCCCTTATAATAAGGACCGGTTAAATGCAACTTCAATACACCCGTAATTAGCTTATTACCCGGAGTTTGTTTTTGTTGCATTACGGTTAAGATGCAGGGCAGCATACGAGACTAACGGTGACTTTAATTCACTTTCTCCATATTCCGTTATATAATTAACATACACATCATCACTATTAGTTTACTTCGGCTACTGCTAAGGAATGATTTATTAAAATTTTAATTTGCTTAGTTGTCAAGGCACTGTGACTGTACCAGAGCTAACACAGTGCGCGTTTGATGTGAACAACGGTCAAGGCCGAGGCTGTTTCTATTTATATTAATTATAGTCTGTTTCAGGAATTCCAAAAATTTATTGGTGCGCGCTGCTTAGTGAAGTACATGTACCTATATTACGAAAGGTATTTGAAAGACCTAGCAAAGATACCGGGCAATTAATCGGCCCTAAAATTCGAGTTCGGTCTTTTAGTGATAGTTTTCCTGCTAGTCGAAGGCATTTGACGTAAGATTACCACATCAGTAATACAGCGAGTGTAGCTCAAACCTTATTTGAACAGAAAAAACAGGGAGGAGGGAACGTGTGCGCCTCAAAATTCAATTATTCTGGCGAGTTGGCTGAAAAATAATATGGTCTTAAATTCCATTTTATCATCACTGTTTACTCCGTAAGCTTTATAATTTTTATCATTATTATTAATTTTTAATTCACAGAGCTGACCGGCATCACACACTAGAGGTAAACATGACGTCACAATGGACGGGGTGAGGCGTTGATTTTTGAAACTAATGAAAAATAAAAAATATCTCGCTATTAACGAACGATTGAACCGGTCCTCTTATTTAGAACAGTGAACTACGAGTCCTCAAAATAAAATATAAAAAAAACTATTAACCATCACTGTTTAAATAATACTTGGGAATTTTTAAAAAAAAAAAAATGTGTTGAATTGAGGGCAATGCGGAAAGAGCTGAATGCAAGCGGGGGAAGGGGGCTTTGATGCCATCAGACGACACCAGGCGACAAAATTCTCTTGTTAGTTCTCAAAACATAAGGCATATAAGGACTAGCGGTTAACCGGTCTTTTTTTGAACGGTTAGCCGGTCCTCAAAACCGAGCGGTCTTAACAACCTTAGTATGGTAAGTATGGGCTAAAGTTAGATCAACACTAGAAACATCACAAAAATTCAGAAATATCTTGAGATAACAGAAGACCATTTAAATAGTTAATTGAATGATAATACAGTAGGCCACTTTTAAGTGCTGAGTGATAAATACAATTACATGACATAAGACATAAGCAATGGACTATGGAAAACTTAACATTCCACTATAAGCAGCTTATCTAATATCTGAATCTAGCATCTAGTAGCATGCATTTAAAAGACAGCTTGTGGGCTTAGTTAAATTGTTGATAATATCAAGAAGGGTTAGTTATTAAATTTCCTTTCATTTAAGAGAAGTCTTAGCCTATTTGAAAAGCCTTATCAAGATGTTTATAATTTATATCGAGAAAAGATGGGGAGCCCCTAAGTGAAAATTTGATACATCAGGCAAGAGTTGGCAAGAGACTTGAAATAACAGGGGTATCATAATAATTATATTTATTTCTAAGCCACATTTGTTTTGAATAGCTGAATAGGCTTTTGAATAAATCATAAATTAAGGAAATGGTAAGCTTAGAATTGAAAAATAATTTGAGTTTTCAAGTTCTTTTTATTTTGTGAGGAATCCTTAAACTTAAAGTTTAAATTTTCATTGTTTAGATCCTTTGGCCAGGTCAATAACATTTATGCCTGCTATTCTTAGGCAGCATTAATAGTGGAAATCCAATTTGTGACAGAAGACAGAAGCCTTCTTATTTAATTTAAAGAACAAAGTGACATGACTAATAGGAATACGTAACTAATCATCTTAATTTCCTTATACTGACAAGCAGCCCGTCTTGTTAAACACAAGACATTTGATAAGGCCCAAACTCAAACTTTTTTGTTTGGATTTGGAATCTTTGAATTTGAATGAAGTTACTAAGGGACCGTCCATAAAATATGTCATGCTATCCCCTTCCCCTGCAACAAAGCTCGCCCCCCCCAAGTCAAAGTACGTCACACTTTTGTACAAAAATATATTTCTTATTAACAAAATAATTAAAATTTAACATAAAACATTGATGTCACACATGGCCGGACACCCCCCTCCCCCTGTCTTAACTTAAACTAAACTGTCACACGTTCTTATACACCCTCCCCTCTCTGGAGGGTGACAATAGTGTCAATAGTGACATACTTTATGGACAGCCCCTTGTCCACCCCTCATTTTGCTTACTACCCTAAGTGGTAAGAAAGAGTAAGAGAAGAATTATAATGAAATTAAATGTATGTGTATGTAATGAGTAATGTAATAGACTATTAGTAATAGTAATCAAAATATATTATTTCAGTTATTTGTTTTAAGTTTTAATGTAATGAAGGCATTTATATCATTTAAGGTTAAGAAGAATGGATTGAATTGAAAGATCTTATTACACATATAAATTCCAATTATTTTAATATAAAGATACTCGTATTAAGAAAAAAAAGAAAACATACTGTTTCTTCGGGACCCAAAATACCGAACTGGATTCTTTTCACCTCCCTCAAAGGAGCATTTGAGTCTCCAGTGTAACCAGCTGCCACAGTCATTTTTTACGCTGATTCAGCAACTGACGCTGTAGCCTTCACAAAGTGAGCGTCGGTCCTAATGATGCAACTTTAAAATGTTTGTTTCTAAATTTAATGTTAAATAATTAATTCCATAATTGAAAGTAAGAAATATCCGTTTCATTTATTACAAATGCGTAGTTTATTTGCGATGTAGACTGTGTGCTTCTATCAACTTAATCTGCCACATCCGGCAAAGACATTGACATTTTATAGGACTCGGAATGGGGCCTCCATTTAGTGCAGCAGGGGTTGTATTTGCCAGAAAAACGTTTTGAAACCAGACATTAATTTTCAGTTTGAAACCATATCTTTAAAAATACTTAAATAATTGGCTAGTATCTATAATTTTTTAAGCTTGTGAATTTTTTTGTTGTAATTATTAGTCCCATTTTAAACTTTTCATCCACTTCAAAATGTAAACGTTTTGCTTGTGCCCTTAAAAATGCAAACAATGCAATCCCCCACCCCCTCCTGTCAGTTCTCTTTAAATAGGCTGTGGGAATTTCGGCTTAAAGATAATTGGATTCGCGCGAGATTCTGAACATTACTAGACTATGTTCTCTTATTTTTTATTATTCAGAATTTCGTTAGTAAAATTTAATGATAATAAGCAGTGCTGATACTAATTTAAAAAATGTGTTCGATTAATCTGGTAATTTTTAAAATAGGTTAATCATGTTTTTATATAACGCATAATATAGATCCCGTTAAGGCGCTATTCAATATTTCGCGAAATCAGTTAATAGTCGTGGTAATGTTTTATTATGGCTCCCAAATTTTGTGTCGTAAACAAAGCAAATTCGTTTGATATGCAAGAAATAGGGAAGAAAAACATTTTTGTTAATGTATGCACGTCTAAATAAATAATAATAATACGAGGGAAAAGTATGTAAGTAACAAAATATATAAAATGATTAATAATTGGGGGAAATTTTAGCTAAACTTTCTTAAATTTTAATCGATTAAAAAATTAAGGATTAATTAATCGTTAATTTTTTAATCGTTAATTTACACAGCCTTAATAATAGGTTAATAGACCGCAAGGGGCCATCCAATATTACTAGACTTCTCAAAGACATTTGACAAAGTTCACCACCTTAGTTTACTTTTAAAAAACTTAATTAGTTTGGGATCTCAGGTCCCTAATATCACTGGATCCAAGACTTCCTTTTCGGTAGGGAGCAAACTGTAATGATTAATCATAATGGATCTAAATCTGCACCAATAAAGGTTAACTCAGGAGTTCCACAAGGAACTGTGCTAAGTCCCTTACTCTTTTTAATTTATAAATGATTTACCCAACAACATCTAAACAGGAACAAAAGTTGGGTTATTTGCTGATGATTGTATAATCTATATAACAATTAAATCACAACGAGAAAGCAATATTTTACAAAAAGACTTAGATGAATTAATAAAATGGGAAACTAACTGGGGCATGTCTTTCCCCCCGTAAAGTGTCAACTGCTAAGAGTAACAAAGAAAAAGAAACAAATAAATTCAAAATAGTTCATTCATGGAAAGGAACTAACCAAAACTAAAGATGCAAAATACTTAGGAGTCATAATAAATGAGAAACTATCAAGGGATCCCCATATCAATAAAGTTATTTTTAAAAAAACAACAACAACAACTTAGGTTTTATTTAAAAAAATTTTTTTTTACAAATGTAATAAATATATAAAACTAAAATGCTACCTCACCCTGGTGAGACCCAGGGCCGGCTTTAGGAGTTTGGAGGCCCTAGGCGAAGTGAATTTGGTGGCCCTAAATGTAATAGAAAAATGAATAATAATTACGGAAAAAATAAAATTGCACAATTGATAAAACATAATACCTGTATTTATATCTAAATCAGCAAGTAACTGAAATTTATGCAAACATATTCGTGCAGATGTCATAAACCTTCCACAAAAATCAACTTTTCGTGCTTTGATGGGAGCAAAGTTTGCAATAAATAGTCAATAATTTAGAGACTAGACGATATCTTGTTCGATAAATATCATTACCAAACTGATTAGGCGTCTTGCGTCGTAGTCGTTGTCAAATTGCTTTGTTAAAAAAAAAAAAAAAAAAATTAACTTATCTCCCCCGATGCAATAGTAATCAGACTTGTGTCGATGCTATTCGAAGGGCTATAGCGACATTTTCAACAGCAGTAATCAAATAATAATCATAAATAAAACATGAAGTATGAAGAGAACACGAAATACTATCTAGAACATTGTTTGAAATAATTTGCAATTCATAGCATTAGCATAAATCTTTCGGATCAATATTTAAACCAGATGCCGGGATGCATCGGTGAGCGCAATTTTCAAAATAATTAAACATTTCATCAAATAATTTTTGTCAAATTCTGCAATTTCTTTGATGTTGTGCATACATCCAAAGAGTCCAAAGTGACATTCTATTTGCTCAAAACGTGCAGTCAATGACATAGCTGCTGGATCTAACAAACAATGATTCATCTATGCTTTCTTTCGTCTCAAATTGTGGCAGCTGAAAATATAAAATTTCATGTGGTTTCATTTCTAATTCTTGAACCAATTCTCGAAACGAAATTTGAGCTGACACAACTCCCTTTTAATTGTATTTTTTCATTAACTTGGTTGCACTATTTATAAATTCTTTCGATTGCATCAATTTGCTGATCATATTCATTAAAAAAATAAATACTTCCAAAAATAATTTCGGATTGAGTTCAACTAGACGTTTTTGTACAACACGATTGCGGCCTTTCATATTCGCTCCATTATCATATCTTTGGCATAAGCAGTTCTGGAAACATAAATTCAGATCTCCATGCTTTTTTAAACATGCTTACGCGAGGCATAAATTTTAACAAGTACTGTCATCGACTGCCATGAATAACACAAAATATTAATTGATTTCACTGGCGAACTCACAATGTTGCATATTCGCAAAATCATAGTCACTTGCACTTGGTGACCAGCATCAGGTGTGCAGTCCAAAATAACGGAATAATATATATATATATTTTTCATTATTTATAATTATTTTCAAGGCGGCATCACCGATTCAGATTCATTAACTCATTTGGATCATGAATTTTTATGTTTTTAAACGTAATAAATGATCTTCTAGGCATGAATAGGGCCTAGTAATTTTTTGAACAATTCAACCAATCCCAAAAATGTCAGTTTTCTTTCTGAAATCAGCGTTACAAATTGCCACGAATTGGTTAATTCCGTTTTCCAAGAAATTGTAAGATTGAAATTATTCTTTTTAAAGCGTTGTTCCAGTGCCTAGTCTATTTTGCATAAGTTTTTGTGTTTTCTTGTCAATTGTCTTTCCTTCCGTCAACCGATTTTCGACGCCTTTCCCACATTTTCAGTTTTAAAGAGATTATAAAAGCTGAAGATATTTTTTTTAAATAATAAAAATAAAACATTAGCCATGCCCAGTCGCAAGGGGGGGGGGGCGGGCCGCCCCGGGTGACACCATTAGGGGGGTGACACCAAAGGATAAATTTTTACTGTGTTACATTTTATGTCAGAAAAAAGAGACACATTTTTTATATAGAAAGAAATTAAGAAACAATAAAAATACGTTAAACGCCGAAACTTTTTATTGATATCATGGACAAATCCCACTCCCTCTTTTCATTAGTTAACTTACAATAATAAAACCGTCCCGACAAACAAACAAAGTTCTATACTACTTCTTAGTTGCCGCACCAGAGAGATTTTTTTAAAAAATGCAGTGTCTTGTGTTGTAAAAGATATTTTTTTTAAAACTGAGCTTTGAAGTATTGACATCATGGACGTATTCCACTCCCTCTTCCCTCCACGTCAGAGGAGTGTGGGCGAAGAATACTATCTTTCTATTTTAAAAAAATCAAAAGATGGGTTTTGTTGTTGTTATTTTTAGAGGAAAATTATGAATTCAATGTCTTTGAGTTAATATATGTTTTATTTATATTTTTAAAGGCGTGCATGTTTATGTATAGGTAGTCCTCCGGTTCGTAGTTGCCATCCTTACAAATGTTCCGTTCCCTTCAAGCTGCACGGCCGCGCAGCTATCTGGCAGATTCCGCGCAGGAGTTTTGAGTTATCATGCCGCAAATTTCAATAGGGAAAAAATAGAATTTCTGCGCCTTTGCCAGAAAAGTTAGTAGCAATTTTATCTCTTATTCTACCTGAGACACAGTCGCAGCTTTTGTTAAAATCCAATTATGAAAACAAGTTTAAATGCCCAGAATGTATCTTCCATTTCTAACATACAGCAAACAGACACTAACAACATAATTCAACTCATTCGTCTAAAGTTAATACAAGGAAAATATCAAACACTCCCTTAAAAAAATAATTGACACTGGTGACTAGCCTTGAAGCAGAACAAATACTTTAATATCACTCGCCGACAACTTACAAAAAAGACTTTGATGTCACGAACAAGCCGGTGTGAGTTTTTAATCAAAACAATTGGAGTTGTTTTTGGGGTGATAGTGTGTTGAAAGGAGGGCTTTGAAATGACAACTCAGTTTGCGCTGGACACCTGGAGAAGGATTTTTTAGACGACATGGAAATCAGATGGCTTTTACGGCACTTTGCTTTACACGCATTGTTGCTCAAATTGTTGAGAAACATACAAGTACAGTAAGTACAGACTGAATACTGTGAAGAGCTGGTCCGTTTGTATAATGACCCATAGTCATGGTCAATAAATATTTTTCGTAGTGTCATTCATGAATTAAGCAGGCTGTTACAAAGGAAAAAATCTAACGACAATGGAGGCATACCAGTTTGTATAATGAAGGATCAATAACCTAAGAGGCCATGAGCACCTTGGTGACAATTTTCATTGGTCTGTAGAGGTAGCTAAAATGTTTTCAGGCTGTAAGGGTGAAAACATAGTCCCATTCTCAAATTCGCTGAATGTCTGAGTTGGCACGTGGACTATCGTTTTCTTGAAATCGACTTGATGCTATGGCGTATATTGTTGTAAGCGTTAGTCGACACGTCAAATTTTAATTTCTTACAAGAAGAAATTGGTGCCGAAATTTTGCAGAAACTTATGGATCGGTATCGCAATTTAAATTTATGATTAATGCTAGCGGAAAAAATTAAATTGTGGGTTGATGCAGATTTTCGACAAGGTGATTCATCATTCAGTTTGCCATGATTGAAGAATAGTTCAGCGACTTTGTCATTCTGTTGGATATTTGTGCCACATTTCTTGCATCGAGCACTGGTTGCGAATGTGGATTTAGCCTAATGAATTCTATAAAAGTAAAATATAGAAATAGGTTGGAAGGGTTACATTTAGACTTGCTTATGTGGATAAACTGGATTAAATCTTGTCAGAATGATGGACATCGGATCAACCTTGACGAAGTCTATAAAATATGGATATCGTTGAAAGACAGACGCCAGATCGCCCCAGAATAGATTAGCGGATAAGGGGCCGTCCATAAATGACGTCACGCGATTTTGGCCGATTTTTACCCCCTCCCCCCTACGTCACGCGTCATCACAAAATCGTCGACCCCCCCTCAAAAAGTACGTCACAAAACTTTGACCCCCCCCTAAAAAAAATCTATTTGAAAATAAGAATGTTTCAAATCATTTTTTTGGGTCATTTAAGTATTTATTTAGTGTAGGTCTACATTGTATAATAGTAACATGAGAGAAGCTATGTAAAAGATATTAAATAAATTGTAAGCCAGTGATTCTCAAACTTTTTCGTATCAGACGACCGGCAAGAATTTTTCCATTTCACCAGGTACCATTGCATTCTTTTCCCGTTTTGACATGATTTTCTCTGTACTTATTTGATAGCATAATGAGCCCCTACACAGCTTAAAGCCCTATAAGATTAAGTATGAATTCGG
>MUZC01000776.1:81811-96431 GCA_002072015.1 Radix auricularia | reverse complement strand
CAAAAACAAAAACATTTTCCATTTTAAAATAAGTATGTTTCAAATCACTTATTTTGTCATTTAAGTATTTTTTAAAAGTAGTTTTCCATTTTAATATCGTAACACGCGTGAAGCAATGTAAAACGAAATTAAATAAATTGACAGTGCTTCTCAAACTTTTTCGTAAGTGACGACCGGCAGGAATTTTTCCATTTCAAGTACCCGTGCATTCTTTTCCCGTTTTGACGTGATTTTCCCCCCAACTTACGTGATAGCGAAATTAGCCCCTACATGGCCTAAACCTAAAGCCCTATAAGATTAAGTATGAATTCGGCTTATTTTATTTTTAAAAAAAAATTAATAATTTTCAAATTTTTTTAGTTGCCAAGACATAGTCATAGTATAGCAAAACAGCTAACGAACAATGCCGCGGTAATGTCAAAAACCCTTTGATTTGATTAAATTCAAGCTCGCGAGAGTGACTATTGATATTACCTACAAGGATAATTTCATTGTTGATAGAATATAAAGATAGATACAGGACGATTCCTCAAATTGATTTTGATCTTATAGTGACAGCTTTCCTTCTAAGTATATGCACGCTGCACGTCAAAGGCATTTGATCTAAAATACAATATTGATATCAAATCTCATGTTTTCTAAAAAATTATTAGGTATGAACTGGAAGAGGAATAAGGCGAGTACTGCACTAACCCCACATTTGTGCAGGAAAGTGGGATGTCAGCTTGTGTGTTGCAAAATAAGTCATTCCTGCTAGTTGAAGACTGAAAAATACTATGACATTAGTAAAATATCCAAAATTATCATAACTTTTTACTCCGAAGCTCACGAGATTTTTTCAATTTTAAAAAAATATAAACTAGGGCTGTTATCGATTAAATTAAATTTAATCGCAAACTTTTGAAAAATTACCGATTAATTAATCGATACTTTTGTTAAAGCTTAAAATAAAGATGTATGAAGTCGTTAAACTGAAAATTTCATGGGTGTTAATAAAAACAGGCAATTGAATTTTTTTAATTTAGTTATTTTTAAAATATAGTTATAAGGTAGCAATAAAAAATAAGTTAAATAACGCATTAAAATTTAGGCACTTGGATAAAAATTTCAAATAAATTTTAAAATATAAACGTAATGCAGCTGTATAGAAATTGTTTGATGATTAACAAAAACATAAAGATCATCTTTTTATCCCAAGTGGTTCAAAAGTTATGATTTTTTTCCAAGACCTCATAATCACTTTTTTCACTATGTTGTTTTTCTTCCAATTTAGAGCCCTTTTATGGCTTTTTAAAAAATGCCCATAACTTAAGTATTTAATTTAATTTAAAAATATAACATTGTTAAGAGATATATTTAAATATAAGTAGTTCAAAATAATGCCAATGAATTAAAATTTTGTTATTGTTAATTAATTAAAAACTATCGCTTTTTATATCATTTTCCTTATAAAACAGGTTATTTTAAAGTTTAAACTCTTAGAGTCCGTTTTTTAAATGGAGTAGTTTGTACGTAAAAAACAACATATGATTAATTATTAATCACTATTTTATCTATTAAAATTATTTTAATCGATAATTTTTTTTACAGATTTATCGAGAAATTAATCAGTAATTTTTGCAGCCCTATTACTATTAGGGCTGTTATCGATTAATTTAAATTTAATCGTTAACTTTTGAAAAATTACCGAATAATTAATCGATAATTTTGATTAAGCTAAAAATAAGATGTATGACGTCATTAAACTGAAAATTTCAAGGAAGTATAAAAAAACAGGCAATTAACATTTTAAAAATTTTCAATATAAGAGCTTATTTTAAAGTTTACACTTAATAGATCTTTTTTTAAAAATGGAGAAGTTTGTACGTAAAAAAGCAACCTATTATTAATTATTATTAATAAATAATCATTTATTTTAAATCTCAAAAATTATTTAAAACAACCTCTTCAATTTAATCACTATTTAAAATAATTTTAATCGATAAAATTTTTACCGATTAATCAAGAAACTAATCGTTAATTTCCGCAGCCCTAATATATATATAAATAGGGGCTGTTATCCATTAATTTAAAATTAAGCGTTAACTTTTGAAAAATTACCGAATAATTAATCGATAATTTTGATTAAAGCTAAAAATAAGATGTATGACGTCATTAAACTGAATATTTCAAGGGAAGTAACAAAAACAGGCAATTCCCATTTTTTTAAATAGCTTTAAGTAATTCAATTTAATGTCAATGTTATGTTATTGTTAATTAAGCTAAAACAAAGTTTAATTGTTGATATTATTTTCCTTATAAAACAGCTTATTTGAAAGTTTACACTTTTAAAAACCTTTATTTTTTAATGGAGAAGTTTGTACGTAATAAAGCAAATATTTTTAATAATTAGTAATTGATTTTTTTTATTGATAAATCTGTAATATGATTGAAAAATATTGCCATTATTTTAATCACTATTTTATCGATTAAAATAATTTTAATCGATAAAACTGTATATTATACTTCAAAAAAATTTAGCTGTTGACAGTCCTGGCTTAATGAATATTAATATAATTCATTTTTAAATCAGACTTTGTTTTTTTCGGAGATACATAAATAAATGTAATATTTGAGGGACACACTCAACTTCACAAACTAGTTTATTATGGTCAATTATTGTTCGCCTATATAATACCAACAATGTGATATGCCTGACTCTTATGTTTTGTACAATTATTTTTAAGTTGTTCTCAAATATTACATATGCTAATTTGATGACCATTTAAAATATTTTTGATCTAATCTTGTGTACAGCAGACTTAATTTTAGGATGTCTGTTTGGGCAGTGATATGACGACTAGGGAAATAATAGGTGTGTTATTGTAATTTTCATTCATTCCTTTAATAACTTCAATAACATGAACTGGTTAGCTTTAGCTCAGGGTGGCCATTTTGCTCTGAAAAGAGGTCTACCCTGAGGAAAATACTTCAACTTTAATCAAGGAATTGGGAAAGCAAGTGTGAATTTGGACGGCTATTAAAAACAATTATCACTTCAATTGACAATTATATAAGAGTAAATATTAAACTCTGCAATTTTGAAAACATTTTTATTGATTAATTTGACTGTTTTCAGAAGTACAAAACTATAACCAGTATGTTTAGTAATATATTACATTCTAAACCAATAGGAATGATTTTGGTAGATTATATTAGAAATCTTAAAAACTTATTTTTAAAAATATGGATCTAGAAAGTAGCATAAAATTGATAACAATAATGCAATTTCGCTTTTCAAGTAAAATATCCTCTGTGAAATATGGCCTTCATAATTTAATTAGCTCTCTAAAATTCTCCATCTGTCCACAATTTTGATAATATTTTACTTTTTGACTCATGAATAGTTTTACTAACAATGTTATAAATTTGGTTATGAATTTCATCTACACTTGCGTCTCCAGCCACTACCTGCAGAGGAAGAAAAATAATAATACAGATTTTAAAAAATCTTTTTGAAAACAATATCAAAATAATGAATAAGATGAAATTTCAAAATGATTTTTAAAGATTTTATATATTTAAATATTTGAGGCTAAAAAATAAAAGCAAATAATTCGTACAAATCAATAAAACTGCTACTTTTCTTGTTTCTATACTCTAACCCTAACCCTTAATTAATCCAAATATTGCTTTCAAAACACATCAGTCCGATAAAAGGGTGTCTTTATACATTTATTACCTTAAAGAATAAAAATGATACCTTAAACATGAATAATGTGTCAATATAGAGTCTTAGGTTATAGCCAAATCTCAATACCATTCCCATGACAACTTGCGGAAAATGTATAATTTTTAGGCTAAATTTACTATTTTAAATTTTATAATATTGCAATCAATAGGGTTCTTCATTTCTAAAAAAGGAAAACGTCATAGCTCATTTCGTAATGTTCTATTTTTAGATTACATTTTAGCGGAACAATGTTTTGAGGCATAAATACAGTCAAATCACTATGTTCTCAAAATTGTTAGCTTAGTAAAATTATGAAATTGTTTTTTATTTTGCAAGTCCAATTAGCTGTCTTAAATTAACGAAGAATTAAAAATTAGCTGATAAGATCAAACATTCTCAATATACCTACATTCACGTATTCACTCATATCTTTTATTAAATTTTTATGAATTTTGTCCTTAAAAAAGATAAATTTAGATATAATATTTCTATTAATAGATTTCCGCCATATTATGAACATCCCTATAGTGTTTCAAAGGGAATAAACTTAGTGAATGAACTGAATGGGTATCTAAAAAGATATTTAAATAAGTTATAAAAATAATCAGTTAAATTAAAACAGGAAAGTAAAATTTCTTCCAATAATTTTCCATTAAAACAATGCTTTTTTTTGTGTGACTTTAAATGATAAGATTATACAAAAGGTAGAGGACGAACTTTAAACAGAAATTTGAAACAAATAATTGAAAGGATTTAGCCCAAAAACCATTTGACAGCGAATTTGGATACAGAGTCTTAGCTCAACCTAGATACATTTAAATGCGTTGTTGGTCTCGAGATATACGCACCGCGGTTTGCTTTCTGCCCCCCACTTTGCACCACTCTAGCTTGCCAGCCATTCACTCTGACTGGTCGATGCTAGTGAGGGTAGGGTCAGCCATGTTGACAATAAAAAGGAGGGGGGAAAAACGGGCACAAACATACCAACATTTTTAAAAATAATGTTTCCGGTGGGACTTGAACCCAGGATCTTCCGCATGTAAGGCAAAAGTAATAACCACTACACTATGAAACTAGGGCTGCGGAAATTATCGATTAATTTCTCGATTAACCGGTAATTTTTTTTATTGATAACAATTATTTTAATCGATAAAATAGCAATTAAAATTAAGGAAAATATCTTAAATAATGGTGTCGATTTATTAATAAATAATTCATTATTAATAATTAACAATAGTTTGCTTTTTTAACGTACAAACTTTTCCATTTAAAAAGATTTTTAAAGTGTAAACTTTAAAACAAGCTGTTTTATAAGGAAAATGAAATAGAAAATTAAGCATTGTTTTTTCTTAATTAACAATAACAAAATTTAAATTCATAGACATTATATTGAACTACTTATATTTAAATTAAAAAATGTCAATTGCCTGTTTTTGTTACTTCCCTTGAAATTTTCAGTTTAATAACGTCATACATCTTATTTTTAGCTATAAATAAAATTATTGATTAATTATTAGGTAATTTTTCAAATTAATCGATAACAGCCCTACACGAAACAGATGTTATTCTCTGAAGGAACAACGCAAGAAGCATTGTTGGTCTCGAGACATACCCCCCCCTCCCGAATAACTTTGCTTGCCAACCATGGTCGAACCCAGCGAGGGTCATTCGTCACGCTAATTTGCACATACTCACTTTGGTGAATTATATATATAGATATATTAGCATAACAAATTTACAAGTTTTGTTTATTTTGTCATGTTTTCATAAACATCAAACAAAGGAAAATTTGTATTACTTTCCCATACATATTTTTATTTAATATTTAAAAGCAACTTTATAAACATTGTGCTTTTATAAATTAACCCGTACCATTATGTAAGGTGTTTAGGAATGAATCAAAGACCATGAAATTACCTCCCAATATGGTTCTTGAAGTTCAAGAAAATTTTTGTGGACTTTTTTTTGGAATTCAAGTTTTTCATATCTCTCTCCTCCATAATGTGACCTCTGAGAAGCTACTTCTTCACTCACAGACAAGTAGATGACTTTGTCAGGTTGGATGAGACCAACATCAGGATTTTTGCACCAGTCCAAATCCATACCCTAAGATTATTAACATTTGCAACTGTTATGGTATCATAGGAATTAATATTAATTTCATACTCATTGGCAGTTGTAAGCTAAAATCAAATCTTTATTCCATCAAACTGTGCATGTTCTTGTGTCAGTTGAAGCGAGTGGAGGTTGGATCTAAGAAAATGTTTGTGAATGTGTACAAGGAGGAGGAGGGGGGTCCTCATTTGAATGTGCATGTATGTACAAATTATTTATAGCCTAAGTAGAACACAACAAAACTGTGATGAAGCTGATGACTGATTGAAATGACAGCAATTAGATCTGATTTGAACACCCTTACTTTCTCAAATGATGTTAAATATTCACATTCTGGCACTCTTTGATAACTAACAGATTATCATTAATTTTAAAATGCATACAGAAATGAATTTTGTTGCCAGACAAATATTGTCCATTTTTTTCGATTAGTACAATATAGTTCTACCATTTTGATAACACAATATAAAACTGTAAATTCCTACCATGAAAAGTATTGATATTTGAATG
The DNA here is from genome assembly GCA_002072015.1 of Radix auricularia. Lineage (NCBI taxonomy): Eukaryota > Metazoa > Mollusca > Gastropoda > Lymnaeidae > Radix > Radix auricularia. The sequence continues at coordinate 90,094 of MUZC01000776.1, read as the reverse complement.
AGCAAAAGATGTTATAATGGCATCGATGAGAAAGTATTTTAATTAATAACCGTTAAAAAATATCTATTTGTACCAAGGAAAAGCCACATTTTAAAGTAGAACAAGCAAATATTTTAAGTTTACACATCTAAACTAAGGATAAGCGTGGCCTGAAATAATCTACTGTATAGAATAATATATAATATAACTAAAGATGTGACTTAAAATTTTATTAGTAAATTTTCTTCATTTTTGGCTATTGAAAGACATTTAATTAAATGAAGATTAAAATAAAGATGTCCAAATTCAATATTTCAAAGCATAAAAATGTATAAAAGACGCTCCTTCTATACAGAACATTATAACTTCTATGCAATGGTCCCTTTAAACATTAAGCTGCTGCGCAGATATCCAACAGATGCCAGGCAGAAGTTTAGAACAACCACGCAGCAAATTTTGATACGTATAATAAATATCTATTATTGTGGTTTGTAAAATTTTGCACAAACATGGATGCTGTCCAACTTTGCCGTGTTTTTAAAAATTTATTTTGCACATTGACCAACCAGCCTTATAAGGAACATTGATTGTATAGTATATCTATAATTTAAAAACTTAGTGTGAATAAGAGTTGAGTTGATTTTAATAATACTTTAACAAAATACTGCATTCCAAAAGTTAATTGTGCCCTTACTAAAGATTCTCTCAAAAAATCCTACATAATTAAAACTCATTCATTCCATTAACTCTTAAAGTCGCAAAGCGTCGTAATGCGTCTCTTCCCGCTATCCCTAAAGCGTCGTAATGCGTCCCTAGATACAAATCTCGTTAGAAATGAGATCTCGGAAAGTAAAAACTCTTCAATGCTTGAAAACCGATGTATTTGACTTCCGGCAATGGCGGCCTTTGCCGACACTAGTGTTAACGCTCGATTCACGATGTTTTTTGGTAGTTTTAACGTTTTTTTTTTCGAAGATACGTTTTCGTTATACTTCATTACTAAAATAATAGTTCTAAACTACAAGTAAATATTGTTTCAAACTCAGTACGGTCTTTTGGATGCGTAAAATAACCATTCTTAGCCTTAAAAATGAAGTCAGTATGACAATAATATTATAAATGGATTTTACGCAAATTTTTTAATTTCATAACCGGTTGATCGTAATACGGGAAATCCTTACGGGACTGAGGCGGAAGTTTTCCAAAAACCTTATGGGGCTTTAAGAGTTAATAAAGGCTCACTTACTTTAGCAGATGAATATGCTATTCCTGAATATGCATATCGATCAACAATTAAGGTTGTACCGGATTTTAATTTTTTTTTCATCAACTCCCTGAGACACACAAAAGTACATGAATTAACATAAATATTACTTTTAAAAAATCTACAAATGAAATGGTAAATCAGCTAAACTTACCCACAAAGCTAAGGGAAACAAATTTAAAAAAAAAATTTTTTAATGAATATAAATGAACCATCATGTAAAAGTACCTACCTTCTAACAAGCAAATGAATTATGAATTCAACTATTAATGACTAAAATATTCAAAATGTTTATTCAATTTTTATTTTGGCATCCAAATAAAAATACTTTACTGGACTAATTAAAAAAATGGATAAAATCTAAAGCTTGCCAGTAATGAAATTTTGTTTAGAAAGTGGAAGCAATGAAGCAGTTGATCAAAATTCTTATTAAACAAACTCACATAGCTTCCCATCTGTTAGATGAAAAGAGTAAGTGGGCAACTCTATCATCCAACTCCTCAGTCATTTGCAAGTAACTGTTAATGAGTTTACCGATTGGTGTTGTTCTATCTGTAAAAAAACATGATGTCATAAAATACATACAGTATATCATCTTTTATTTGTCTAAATATTTGAGAAACACATTTATTTTGTGTCAATGACTTAAAGAAGAACAAATCTTAAATATTAAACAAATATTAAAGTCAAAAGCCAAAATTCTGTAAACTTAATCTTACTTTAAGTTTAAGACCACACCTCACCTGGAAATTTGATGAGCTCAACATCTTGACCCTCATTAACGAGTTTCTCTTTAAGTTTTGCGCATTGAGTTGTTTTTCCACAACGATCACATCCTTCAAAGACAATTAATGCTCCCCTTGATATTGTTTCCTTTCCCATTTCTGAGAACTCTGAATGTTTCTGTAGGGATCTAGTGTAACTGAAAAGAAAGTTAATTGTTAAGTCATAATAACATCTTTTCAAGTCTGTGCAGTATAATGGGAGTGAATAAAGAAAAATTATATAAATCGATATGAAAAAACTTTTGTGATTGAGCTCCACTCCATCTCAACTCTGGAACATTGACACATTTTTCTCAGCTCTACTACTTGCTACAAACCAAGTATGAAATTGCAATGGGAAAATGTTTAATGAAATTTCTTGAGAGTGTCACATACCCAACCCACATTACAAATGCATTTGCAAGCTGGTAGAAGAATGTGGAAACATAGACCTCATAGAAGATGGAAGTAGAATGGGGGAAATTTTAAATACTGGGGAAACAAAGCCTAAAGCTGGTAGAGTGGTAGAAAGTGAGGAACAACAACTAAAAAAGAGGGTCTTTCTAGTAAAATAAAGTGGTTGACAATTGATAGTTTAGCAAATGCCCAGCAGAAGAATTAACAACTTAATTTTCACAAGTTAAAAATTTAATTAATCTTAAAAAAATGATCTGATTATTCTGATTAACTGATTAAAACTTTTTTTTTTAAAAAAGGTAAATTTTACTAGGAAACCAGACGAAACAAAACAACAAATTCAACAATTGACAAAACAACAAATCTTTTTGTTTTGTCGCTTAAGTCGTTTTTGTCATGGAGGCATTTTATTTTTACAATTTACTTTTACTTTACATTTACACATGGAAACAAAATTCCTACTCAAACTCCAGGGTGAATCACTGAGTCCTTCCCAGAGGCGTCAGTAGAGTTGGTGTCACCCGGAACGGTAGCTCATGGTGTCACCCCCTAAAGACTCAACCCATAGAACTCCTCCGAGTTTTCTAGTGTCATATAACGGGAACATACAGAATTTTGCTTTATTTTATCTTTAAATATATCTTACATATACAGACGCTTCTTCTGTGCAGAAGATAATTGCGTCCACAGACCATGACAGATGATCTGTTGGCAAGTGATGCAGCGGCCACAGGCCACGCCTATAAGGGTTCCATGCATTACTCAGCCGCCTAACTATTGTTAGTTAGGTACCCTTTCAGAGTTGGGTGACTCAGGGACTCCTTAGGCCGCGGGAACAAATCCTCACCTTCGTGTGGATTTGAACTCGTGACCATCGGTACGCCAGTCGAGCGCGCTGCCACTCGACCACCACCTGCATTTTGGTGTCACCCCTCTGATGGTGTCACCCGGGGCGGCCCGCTCCAACCGCACCCCCATGCCATAGTGACGCCACTGGTCCTTCCTTCACTGAATCAAAATCAATTCTTCAATGTACTAAGTACTTAGACTTACTAAAACAATTGAAAATTAATATAAATGAAATATCAGTGTCAGTCATAATTCAAAATATGTTTAAAGAGAATATAACATTAATAATATATATATATATATATATATTATATAGGCATAGGCATATGAATATGCCAATGTACTATTACTATTACTAAACTAAATTATATTTTTAATACTTTACACAAATGAACTAATCTCTAATCACAATCACTCTAATAACTAGCCAATACTTAACATTTAAAATTAACGTACTAGTAAACTTAGTTTTAACTTAACTAACAAATCAAAACTAACTTAACTTAATTACCAATTTAATGTACATTCTCATTCAGTTCATTAACTTTGTGACATTAGTCATTAGTGTGACAATGAAAATGCAGACAAATTGAAATTGGCTTTATTTTTTAGTAAATTAAAATAAGGCGACTTACTTGTTTTTTAATGCTGCGTATTCAATTTTCTAACTTTATTTGTAAATCATTATTTTGGCTTATTTACGATGAACACGTACGCAAATATTTTTTTCTTTTGTGAATTCCCGCCATAAATGATATATATTCTTGAGTCAAATTTGCAAAACGCGTTATTCAACTTATTCTTAGAATAGAAAATCCCCGAAACACGTAAATAAATAGCAGTACCCTAACTATTGACTTTTTTAAAACAATCAAATATGTCAATGTCGTGTACTCATGTCATTAAGAAAAGGAGTAGTCTACTCATCAACTATTACAGAAAACAAAACAATACTAATTTTAAAATACTAACAAATGTAAACAACGTAGCCAACTCTTCATTATTTTACATCATTTATCAGAACTTTTGCCTTATCCCGCTATTTTTAGACATTACACCAAGACCAAAAATATATGATTTTTTTTTTGTAATTGTAGCTACCCACTAAAAATTAATTTAGTAAAAATTGAGATCTATTGATAATTTTATGAGACGAATGATTAGTTTATTATAAATTGTATTTCTAAAATAAAAATTAGAGAAGGGTACATTCATTAATCATTAATATCAGTAATCGGTAATTTCTTAATTTAGCGCAAATTATTTTTCGAGAGGTAAGAGAGTTTATTTTTTTGCTATACAAAAATAATTTGCGCTAAATTAAGAAATTACCTCAGTAAGAAATTACCTCAGTAATCTATAATTTATAATCTATAAAAGATGTCTGTTAAAAAATCATTGTCAATTTAAATTTATTTCATAAGTCTGAAGACAAGTGTTCATTTGACTTAGAGTTTATTTTGATTTTTTATGCTTAGAGGCCGCCCATAGATGACGTCACGTGATTTTGGCCGATTTTTTTACCCCCCCCCCCCNTACATCACACTTTCGAACAAAAAATGATTTTTAATAACAAAATAATTAAAATTTAATATTTAAAACACCGTGACGTCACACATGGCGGAAACCCCCACCCCCTCACACTTTCTTACACCCCTTCCCCCTCTGGAGCGTGACGTACTTGAACCTCACTCAGTGATTAAATGGTGAAAAGGAAACAAAACAATTTGACTAAAATAGAAGACTGGATTGACAAATTATGTGACCAACTCTTGTGCTATATATTGAATCTGTTTATTATGGTCCTTTCAATTATGTTTAATTAAAAAAATAATCACCGGTAAAGTGAATCGTTCATACATAGTAACGACTGGCATCAATCTTTCACCATCATCGTTTCCTGGAAAGATAATTGCAGGCAGATCAACTCGTCCTCATCTAGCAACTCAACAGCCTCTGTATAAGCATGTTCTCTTCTGGCAGTAACTGGCATGAAATCTCTTTGCCTTCTAGAAGCGATTCTCAAAGGACGGATGAGTTATATCTGAGTTGATTCTTGAACAGTTTGGGTGTGCACATTCTCCTGAGCCCGAGCTCTGTGTTGTCCTGCGTGTTTCTTTAAAATTGCGTGAGGCAAAATATAAGTGACATACTTTGCAAAGTCGATCAAGTAAGGTGGTCTGCAAAGATGGACTATAAATATCATATAGTTGTACTTTATTTGAAAACCATATTGACCTCGGCGTAATGTCATCAAATTTGAGAATTTGTGCCACAAACAAGGAAGAAAATTTATGAGAATCTGCATGTGCTCTTTCTGAAGCTCTAAGTCAATCAGTTGTTTGGTTTGTTTGGGAATAGAGCAGGAGCGAATCTCAAAGGTAAAGCGTTGAAATATGAGCTTCGTATTTTGTCGCAACATTTTATGTCCTGATATTTCACAATATGAGTGAAATATTGGCTGTTGCGAACATGATTGTCAAACCATTCCTGATCCTTCTATATCAGACCTGCTGCATCAAATTCAGATTTATGAACAACACATTCAGGAGATACGCATTTCATGTTATTTTTTTTTACATAAAACTAATTCAAATGTTTCACAAAAGTTTTGAAAATTATTTTCAAAGCTATCGGAATTGTTAATAAAAAAAAAAAGAAATAAAAAAAAAATGTGTGACATCACACACGGCCGGACCCCCTCCCCCTGTTACAAACTGTCACACTTTCTTAGACCCCGTCACCCCCCCCCTCATTGGAGCGTGACGTATTTTAAGGACGGCCCCAAATACCCGAGGACTTAACAGATCGCATAAAACGTGTTTAAAAAAAAAAAAAAGGAATATCACTACTTTACGAAGAAAAAAGCCAACCCCTTTTACATACTGTCAAGCTTGAACAACTTATGTTTTTTACTTGTCACCAATCGACTTAAGTTGAAAAAAATGCCACATAAAATTTGACAGATAACTTTAGAGCTACAACTAGGGCTGTCAATATTGTTGAGAAAAGCTGCCCGGGTATCCGCGTTACCCGTTCGAAACTTCGCGCATAATTTTCCCCGTCATGCAGGGTTGCCAACCGTCCATAAATTTACGGACATTCCGTAAAAATTTATCGTAAAATTACCTGTCTGTTAAAAGAATAATTTTTAATTATGACTAACAAACTTCCTTGTGTTCATGAGTTGAGCTTTTCGTCAGCCTCCATCAGTTTTTCTATATATTTTTAAGTTATCTCAAAATGGCTCCATTAAATATTCACTATTTTGTATCCTGGAGTATGTTTAATGCCTTTCTTGTAGAAGCAATCAGATATTCCCAACGGTGTATAGACATGGAACAGAATGCGTAACAACGTTCTAGTGTGATAAAATAGTTAGAGAGTTCGTTTTACTTGGAGTACCATGTCAAGAAATTAGATTTAATAAACTGTTTGAGCGAGACTTGACATTTAGATTTTATGTTATTGCGTTTTTCTCTAACTCTTGTATATCTTCCAACCACGAAGAAGGATTAACACGCCTCTGCACTCCATTATTTTAAGATCATTATTCATGCAAAATCATTTTAGATATGTCATATGCAGATTCACTTTTACTTCGATGAAATATTTGAAAGATTATGCAACGTCTACTTTTTTCATTTTCAATTTTTACTATTTCACACAAATAGACGAGTTTGATCAAAAATGGAACTATATGAAGAGTTATCGAATACCTTGAACAATATTTGGTATCTTGTTCCTGGAAGATACTTTTCTGCGAACTCTATGACATAAAATTGCTATGAGCTCAGCTCAAATTTGAGTTGACACGTTTTTTGTACACATTTTAAAACGATATTCTCGGAGTGCTCGATCGTACTTTTCAAGAAAATGCATCGTTCCAGAATTTTGCAATTATTTGCAATAGTATTGTCCTCTTTGTGACCTCAAAAAGTCTTGTTAATTTTGCCAAGGCCTGAATAATTCCTTCCAATTGCAGACACCTTGGTTAATGTTGAGAGCATAAACATAATCATGAGTGGCTACATTTGTATTTATTGTGCCAAGTTTTAATTCAATTAGATAAGCAATTAATTCATTGGTTTTGTTTATGCCACACAAAAATCTTTTAAAGTAAACATCAATTTTGTTTCCAGTAGTTTACTTACGTTAAAATCAAACTTGAATCAATTATATGTACCATCACATTAGTGTTATGTTTGTACTCTACTTCAGCCCCTTTTATTTTATTAATTTTTTTTAAAGCTCTGTAGCATGAAAACTTGGAGGTTGTGGACAGCTTCACCTACTTGGGATCCAAGGTCTCCAATACACTGTCCATTGAAGAAGAAATAAACAGCAGAATTTGCAAGGCAGCCGCAACAATGGCTAAACTAAATAAGCGGGTCTGGCAAAACACCAAGCTAACGGAGAAAACCAAACTGTGCGTCTATCGAGCCTGTGTCATCAGTACACTACTATATGGGAGCGAGACATGGACCACTTATACATCACAAGAGCGTAAGCTTAACAGCTTCCATTTGAGATGCTTGCGCCGCATCCTTGGTATTAAATGGCAAGAAAAAGTGCCTAATAGTGAGGTACTAACGCGTGCCAATACCCAAAGCATGTTCTCAATTCTTAGTGAAAGACGCCTGAGGTGGCTAGGACATGTCAAAAGAATGAGCCCCGGCCGCATCCCGAAGGACCTCCTATATGGTGAACTTGCTTCAGGAAAGAGGAAAACAGGTCGCCCACGCTTGCGATTTAAAGATGTCTGTCAAAGGGACATGAAAGCAGCCAAAATACATACAAGTGACTGGGAGTGTAAGGCAGAAGACCGATCTAAGTGGCGCACAGTTGTCAAAGAGGGCGTCATAGTAGCCGAGGAGCGAAGAATGGAGGAGGCTCAGTGGCGTAGCTTGAGCTTTTGCCGCCCGGGGCGGTCTTTAATATGCCGCCCTTTTAGGGGCCTCCCATAAATGACGTCACGCACCGTTCTTTTTTTTTTTTTTTTTTTTTTTT
>MUZC01000776.1:50099-81751 GCA_002072015.1 Radix auricularia | reverse complement strand
TAAAAGGTGGGGAACAAATTTACCATTGCATGCCCTATTTATGTAAGCAGTAAAAAAAGATTCCACATAAGATGATTTACCTGTAATTAAAACATTATATAAAATACAAAATAATTGTTTTGAAGGCCACAAGAAAGTTATAAGGGTCGCCCCCTCCACAATGAAACAAAAGATATTCCAAATTTTACACCCAAAAAAACATTTAAAATTAATATGCTTTTACTTTTTGTTTATAAATAGATCTATATGATTTTTTAAATAAAAAATGAAATTGTAAGCATCAGTATATACAAATTTATTATCTATAAATTTACTTACTTATCCAACTTTCATAGTAGAAAAATAATGTATTATGTTAAAAAATATAAATTATTTGTAATATCTTGATCTATGGAATTATTGCATTTTGTAGTCTTTACTCACTTATTGTCGAGCGAATATAATTTTTTTATCAACTTCAGGTTGGAAAAGCTCCTTTAACAACTAGATACACTGATTGCAATTGTTAAAAACATCCTTAGCAAAATTATAATTTTGGGTAAAGAATTTTCCAATATTTACTGTTGAATATATTTTAATAGATGAAAAGGGGGGATTCACCCCCCCACTCCGTTTTTTAAAAACATAATGTCTCTTCTTGTAGTGTAGGTACAACCAGGACTGGCCTTAGGCTCCTGCAACCAATGCGGTCGCAGAGGGCCCCACGCTTTCATAGGCCCAACCTATCTTAATTTTCACTTAATTTCCTTATTAATACATTATCCCTCTCCAAACTGGGGCACTCGCAATCGATTTCGCATACTAAGCTGCATAGGGTCCCGTAATAGCTAAGACAGGCCCGTGTACTGCCATAAAAACCTGTATCCTTTATTTTTTAATCTCAAACAATTCTCTATCAATGGAAATAAAGAAATTTATTTGATATTCAAATTCTTCATTAAGTAGGCTAGATGGTATTATACACAAATATTTTTTTACAAGGAAATGTAACTCATCACCGCGTTTTTTTTATTTTCTTTTAAAATTATATCTATTGATAAAAACATTTCTCGTCGTACTTCTTGCTCTAGAGATAGAAACACGTCTTCTGAATTTTCCCAAATCATATTTTTCCCATTTTAACTGATGGTTCATTGAATCCCTCCAACTCTACCAATGTTTCCTTTAGAGCTGCGTGATTGCGCTGGGGCGCGCAGTTATCTGACTGACGTAGCACATCGGTTTTGAATTACCGCGCAGGAAATTTTGTAAAAGATTGTATAAAAGATGGGTGATTTGCAAATTTGCACACGAGTTGTAGTTTGTTTTGTTTTTTGGAGTGTTTTTCACACTGATCAACGAACCTCAGAGGGAACATTGATTACTACCACTACCTAGAGACAAACATCAATCAAGCTGCTGGGCCCATATAACATGACATGACGTTATGCCATTGTTGCTGACAGTGTGCTTGAATATTCGCTTCTCTTTTGAGTATGACGAATGCATTAACATAAGGAATAAAAGTTTGAAGTACATTTAAGTTAACAAAAGTGTGCTGTTGGGAGGCAAGTCATTGTAAAATGAGGTGCATGGATGGTTGCTAGGGTGCATTGCGTTTTGAATAGTGGACATGATCGCGAAAATTATCGATGTTTGGAACGGATATCCGTCGTACCCACTTGAAACTTCAGACGGTTACCCGGACAGCTTTTTTCAATAGTATTGACATACTTAGTTACACTACTTTAGTGTAGAATTACACTATGCACGTATTTAAATGACAAATAATTTATTTACAACATGATTATTTTCAATTTGAAAATAAAGCTTTGGGGGGAGGGGGTCTTTGTAACATCATATCTGAGGGGTTCTAAGTTTTTTTATGACAAAGTGTGACGAGTGGGGAAGGGGCATGGTTAAAAATCGGACAAAATCGTGTGACGTCATTTATAAACGGCCACTATGTTAACTTAAAAAATGAAATATTTTCATAGTCTTGACATAAAACTTAATAATTTTCTATAAAATAGACGTATTCAAATTATTTAAACATTACTTTAATTGGATAGGTAAAATATTATTAATGAAAAACACAAATTATGTGTGCTACTTTAATGCAATAAAAAAAAATAATTTAAAAAAAAACAACTTACATTAGAATATTTTTCTGAGAACTGAAACAGCAAGATAATTACTCAATGAAATTTAACAACAAAATTTGAACCACGATGCCGTGTAGGTACTTGTTCACGCATCATTCTGCGCATGTCAAAAAATCCACGCAATAACTGTCGTGGCGATATTAATAGTATATTCAACCCAGTGGTGGTGTGTTTTGTTTTGAGTGTGTATGTGTGTGTGTTGTTTTCTTTTCAAAGCGGTGTCTGTGACGTATAATACCGCTTAATTTTCCAAACAAATCGATACCGATTTTGAGCGATTTTAAATTACTGAACGATTATGTATTAGTAATAACAACCAGTATGTAATCAAACAAATGTTTTACGAATCCGTTAATTAAGACTCGAAAGTACGAATGTTTTTCTTTCACCCGGGCTTTCCCTTTTCAAAAGAAAATGGGGGTTTTCGGAAATGGCAGTACTTTTCAAATGCCCACAAGTGCCGCCCTTAAAACGCGTGCCGCCCGGGGCGGGCCGCCCCCACCGCCCCCCCTAGCTACGCCACTGAGGAGGCTGCAGACAGAAGAGCTAGGAGAAAGGCCAAAACATTTGGAAGCACAGAACTCGTGTGTAAAAACTGTGGCAAAGACTGTCACTCAAGGATAGGACTGCACAGTCACTCGAGGAAATGCAACCCAACCCAACGGTGATGCACCATCGTCTCGCGAGACGGAAGGATGCCGGATAGCATTAGTATCAGAAAACTTTAGATTTATTATGGAGTTTTAAAATTTTGGCATTAGAAACGTTCCCTATTTCAATACAATGTCTTCCTATCTTTTAATTTTTAAAAAAAATCTTGGCTTTTCTTGTCTTTTATTAAACTTTACTTTGACTTTAAAAAAATAATTTAGTGGCTAATTAACAACGAAAAATTTGCCGCCCCCACATCCAACAATGTGCCACTCAGAGCATTCGAATAGTTAATGATGAAAATTGATAGGGAACAGCAATTATGCTTTTAGAGCAGTAGCTGCTGTCAAATTTGAAGAATCAAATAAGTTTTATTACCACCACATCAGTGTCAAGTTCTCATATCACTAAAGCCTCTGATTTGTCAGTATAGTAGAATTAGTATCAAAAGAATTTATAAACAATAAAGAGTTTGAAGTTTTGGCGGAATAAACGTTCTATTAATTTTATATTTGATTTTTATTTTTATTTTGATAAAAAGCAACACTTTCTTGTAAAATTTTCCTTGTTAGGAATTTGCGGCCCCTAGGAAATTGCCACCCGGGGCATTTGCCCCCCCCCCTCGCTACGCCACTGCTTCCAAGTGGATTTCCATTTGTTTTTGAAATGGGAACAAGTCATCCTCGGGAGTGTTGCTGTTATTCCCGGCAAAATGGAACTCAAGGCTTAGAGTCACAATTTAATATAAAACATACACAAGGCCGGACACTCACCTTCTCCCTGTCAAAAACTGTCACACTTTCTTACACCCCTCCCCCTATGGAGCGTAAAGAGGGGGGAAAGGGTTCGACCATTTGTGACGAAGGGGAGGGGGGTATTTAAGAAATGTGACGTCACATCTAACGCGTAACTTTAAATAAAAGTTGCACTTAAATATTGGATTATTTACAATTTGTTTAATGAAATTTTACACGGGCTTCACGTGTGTTACGATATCTTATGCTAATACAAAACGCTTTTATATTAGCCAAAACAATTTGGGAAGGAATATGAGTGGTGAAACTTAGATTACATCTTTAAAGCAAGAAGTGCAACGAGAATTGTTTTTATCAATGGATAGAATTTAAAATAAAAGAAAATAGTGCTTTGATCAGGTGCATATCCTTGCAATAAAATATTCGTATATAGATTCTACTACCACAGAATAACATGTAACCTACTAAATGAAGAATTTGCACATCAAAGAAATTATTGTTTTGACATTGATAAGAAAATGTCAAAATTGAAAGAAAAAGGATCCCGGTTTTTATAGCTGTACCTACACTACTAGAAGAGGCATTACGTCTGAAAAACGGGTGTCGGGGTGGGGGGGGGGGAAGACCCTTTTATCTATTAAAATTTATTTAAAAGTATAGATTGGAAAATTATGATTCCCAATAGAATAATTTTAATTTTGTTACGAATTGCCTCAACAATTCCTATCAGTGTATCTATTTGTGAAAAGAAATTCTCCAAACTGAAGTTGATAAAAAAAATATCTTCGTTCCACAATGAGTGATTTAAGACCATAAAATATTGACCATAGAACAAGATATTACTAATAATTTGAAATTTTGATAACATAATAGTCTACACGATTTTTCTACTATGAAAGTTAATAAAGTAAATGTATAAAACTATAAATGTGTTTACATACTAATGTATATAATTTCTTTGTTAAAAAAAGTCATTAATCTATAAATACAAAATAAAAGCATATTAATGGGTAATATTTTTTGGAATATATGAGAGGAAAGGGAAGGGGGTGGACCTTCGACCTAAATGGAAGGGGGTGGACCTTCGACCTAAAGGGAAGGGGGTGGACCTTCGACCTAAAGGGAAGGGGGTGGACCTTCGACCTAAAGGGAAGGGGGTGGACCTTCGATCTAAAGGGAAGGGGGTGGACCTTCGACCTAAGTAACTTTCTTATGGCCTTAAAAAAAAGTATATTGTATTTTTATAAGTGTGTATTTATAGGTATATCATTTTATGTGGGCTCTTCTTTTTTAACATAAATATGGCATGCAATGGTAAAAATTGTTCCCACCTTGACTTCGCTTCAATTACAATTGTTTATTCATTTTTATTAATTTATAGAAACCCATCATATGATGGACTTGAGGGGCCATCCATCAATGACTTCACGCTATTTTGGCTGATTTCGTACCCTCTCTCCCTCGTCGTCATAAAAAATTTAAAAAAAAAACAACTTAGACCCGTTTTTCCAAATGACGTCACAAAGCTTAGGCCTACCCCCCCCCCCCATAAAAACCGGGATTTTCTATTTGAGTATGTTTTTAGTGTTAGGCTGCCCTCGTAACTCGCGTGAAGCCATGTAAAATGTGATTTTAAAAAAGTGTCATTAATCAAATATTTAGTGGAACTTTTATTTAAAGTTGCACTTTTTTGATGTGACGTCACATTTATTAAACATTCTCCCTCGTCACAATTGGTGGAATCCCTCCCCCCCCCCCCCCCCGGCGCATGACGTCATTTATGAATGGCCTCTAAAAGGGGCGGCAAATTGCAGACCGCCCCGGGCGGCAAATGTTCTAGCTACGCCACATTTGGCCCACTGACCATACTTTGGACACCCTGCTTAAAAACCTTTCAGTGTAACTGTTTCTAGGATTCAGGATAAAAGAGATATAATGAAATTGAGTAAAACAACAAATGTTCGGTTTAAAACTTTATCATAGATAAAAAAAAACTCCACAAAATATTAAGACATTTATTGCAGCTTAAATTAAATTTACATAATAAATTGGTAATAAATAATCAAACATATATTTAAAAAAAATACACAAAATTTACTTAAAAAATGATCTAAATTTGATATTCTTAACTGATTAGTAAATTCATTTTTTAAAATAACATCAATAAAAAACTATGATTAATCCCAAGTATTCATAAATGATATTATATTATATCACATTATTATGACTCAATTTCATATGGCTATGCCAACAAATTTTATTTTAAAAAATATGTATTTAAAAAAAAACTGAAATTGAAATGAAAATCAGTGTTACTTCTATTACATTCCTCATTCTAATAATAAGTAAAATATAAAATAAGGGATGCTCGGTAATTGGTCAACACCCAAGCAGAAAGTACTAACAAGCTGAAATATCTCCTTTTTTTTTTTGGTTGACTTACTTTATACTTTCAAATCATTCTTAGGATAATTTTTTCTTCCAAACCTCTATTCAACTCATGGAACAGGAATCTTGTTAGCTAAATTATAAACACATTTTCTAAATACTGGGAAGTTATCTAACTGATACTTGACTCACTCAACATAAATATGAATAATAAATTGGAAAATGAAAAAAAAATCAGCTTCAGCTCGCATGCTAATACTATTATCTGCTGTTCTTTTGGAAACCATTTGACAATGCAAATCATTATTCTTGCAGCAAGTTGTCAGACATTGAAAAAAGTAGCTTGGTGATGTTGGGGATTATTATGGTTATTTTGGGAAGTAAGTTAGGGCTGTTATGGAATAGGCAAGAGATGTTGGATAGTATGTTTGCAATGTCCTTTTGGATGGTGGTGAAATTGGGTCAAATGGTGGTGGTGTTTGGGAGTATTATGGTGTTGTTGGAGAGTATGATGGTGAAGTTGGAGAGTATGATGGTGATGTTGGAGAGTACTTTGGTGATGGGGGAGAGTATGTTGGTGATGTTGGGGAGTAGGATGGTGATGTTGGGGAGTAGGATGGTGATGATGGGGAGTAGGATGGTGATGTTGGGGAGTAGGATGGTGATGTTGGAGAGTAGTAGGATGGTGATGTTGCGGAGTAGTAGGGTGGTGATGTTGGAGAGTAGGATGGGGATGTTGGGGAGTAGGATGGTGATGTTGGGGAGTAGGATGGTGATGGTGGGGAGTACTTTGGAATCGTAGAGGAATAGCCTGGGCTCGAAGGAGAGTAGGATGATGAGGTTGGGGAATATCTTGGGCTTTGTGGTGTTGCAATGGCTGGAGAGCTGGGCATATAAGCTGGTGAGGAAGGTGAATAGCTTGGTGATGATGCACCATGAGATGAAGGAATGTAAGGAGTGCTGGGTGACCCAGGAGATCCAGGCTGTGGAGACCAGGCTGGAGAATACCCTGGGTAAAATCCAACCTCACTGGCAGCAGATGGAGAGAAGCCAGCACCACCTGGAGTCATTCCACTGCCAACACCTGGGGACCAGGAACTAGCATACCCTGGTGTTCCAACTTGACCCCATGGAGTCATACTTGGTGACATTGAGCTTTTTAAATATCCTGCTGCAGGGAATATACCAGTACATGCACCACCTGATAGGGAGGTGGATAAGGTTAACATAAGAATAAATCCATAGAAATGATCACTTGCATCATATAAATTTTATGAGAAAATTAAAAATAAATTAAATTAAACTCTCCTAAGTGCATTTTAATAGAAAACTTCAAGTGCTTTTTGTTTTTTAATGAGAATAATGATTTATTTTCACCTGAACAAGGTTTCTTAAAGAGTCCACCTAACTGAAATATGAGTTAACTTACCAGCCATGTGCCCAGCTCCCAGATTAGTAGGAATGTCCTTGCCATACTTGCACTTCTCAGCATCCAAGAGAAGTTCAAAGCATCCAGTTCCAATCTTGGCAAGTTGACCTAATATGATATTCTCAGACACACCTTTCATGGGGTCAACCTCAGCATGGGAGGCTGCTTCCATAAGGATATCAACCTCAAGACAGAAAATTAAAATTAAGGTTTTTCATTATTTCTGTTGAAACTGATGTAAAAAAGACAGAAAGGCTTTCAAAACTAGAGTTAGGGCATTATATTATGTTATAGTACCAGGCCTATGCTTTCACATGAATTACAAGGCATTTCACGTTGTCTTATTCAAGCAGCCATTATATTATATATAATATAATTCACAAGAAATTTGACAAACACAAGGCGAATGACTCTCGCTAGGATTTCTAATTTCTTTGTGCTGCTGTTTGTGTCCATTCTCTCCCTGCTTTTTATTTTAATTTGAACTATCTATTAAGAAGTATGCGGCGTATGCTACAGCCTGGGTCGTATCTATTTTATTAATTGTGTAAGTTTTTGATCCTATCAAGTTCATTTAGTGGATGTACCCTGTATTTCCAAGGGCAATTGCCATATATGCTCATTCTAAAGTCAACCTTTATTTTTGAAAAAGACTAGGTGGAAAAGTTGGGGGGGGGGGGGGTCAGCCTAAGAGCAGGTCATAAGTGATTTCTGCATGTACATGGAATATCATGGTTGTTATTTTAGATCATCATGGTTCTTTTCTACATTCTACAAGATTCAAGATTCTACTGCTCTACCAGAAGCTATATGATATTATTTAACATCTGCACTTACCTTAGTTAATGATTTTATTTATTTTTGTGAATGTTTTAATAACTTGTTTTACAAAGCCAAAGATAGGTAGTACAATGTAAACAATCGTAATTACCAATTTAGCTTGTTGTTTAAATGTGTACCATTTTGTTTACGCTATCCTACTATTTTATGGGGGTCAGCTTACGACCAGGTTACACACCTTTATTACTTTTCTCTACCAAAAGTGGGGTGAACGTCGCTTTATGAACGAACAGGCTATAGAGCGAGCATATACAGTAGTTGAATTTGCTTTAAAAATTTCAAATATTAACTCTATAAGCAAATTTGTCAACAGTTCAATGCCTGACATTACAGTTTTAGAGCCTGAGGAATATCTAGCTGACGTTGGATTAAGTGTGTTAAAGTATTTACACAACTACTCAACATTGACTTTTCTGCAACTAATAACTTCTTAAAACCGGATAGGTTATCAAAGATTCAGACTTAAACATGATTTTAAATAAAATTTACTACAGACATAGATAACATTTTTTAAAAAAAGATTTACTTTAGAATTCTTTGTTAGCCATGATGAAAAAAATGTTCACATTTAAACTAAATCCACCTTAATGATTGAAACAAGGAACTTACAGTTTTTTCAAAAGAACATCTTGCAAGTGCTCCAGATTCCAGCAAATTAAAACGATCCTCCGAAATAGCCATCAAGTGACCCTTTGAAGTCATGATGTCACAAAGCAAAGCCAAGTGACGATAGTTGACGTAAGAGCCATCAAAAGAGATGATATGATTCATTTCTCTTTCTATGGCTTTACGGACAGCTTCAATTCCCAGAGTCTATTGAGAGTTTGAATACAAAACTGTTGTTAATTTTCTTGTTTTCAAAAGGATTTATTTCTATTACATAACTGCATAAATTAAGAATAAGTTCAAATCCAAACTCATTCTTGGTTATAGAATTTATAGAAATTTGTGAAATCTGCTTCAATGGCCCCATTTTCCAGCATATTTCGAAAAGGGAACATTACTTTACAAACAATGCTTATTTCCTTTGTCAAAACAAGGCTTACATCTCCTACTCTGGGACGTGGTGGTCGAGAGGTAGCGCTCTTGACTGTCATACCGATTGTCACGAGTTCGAATCCACACGAGGGTGAGGATTTGTTCTCGGGGCCTGAGGAGTCTCCGAGTCACCCAGCTCCGAATGGGTACCTAACTAGACAATAGTTAGGCGGCTGGGGTAATGCGTGGAACCCCTATAGCCGTGGCCTGTGACCGCTGCATCACTTGCCAACAGATCATCTCTCATGGTCTGTGGACGCAATTATCTTCTGCATAGAAGGAGCGTCTGTATATCTAAGATAAGATAAGATAAGATACTCTCAAAGTGCTTTAGATGCCCACAGGGCATAAAGCAGTTGCAAAATGCAAGAAAGTATTAAAACGATGGTAAAAAGTCACAAGAAGTACACATGGGTGTATCCGCAAAGGCGTCACTAAGGTTGGTGTCAACTGGGGAGGTAGCTCACGACTAACCCTAAAGAACTCCCCCAAGTCTTCCAGCGCCAAATAACGGCAAAGAATTTTACATCTAGATGTCACCTCTTGTGATAGTGTCACTCGGGGCGGCCCACCCCCACCGCACTCCTTAATGATGCCACTGTGTAAGTGTAATCCTATTCCTATACTAAGTACAGTAGGTGTGTACTGAGTGAGGGAAAAGAGGTGTAGCTTGCCCTTAGTAAACATTAAAATAATTATTTTTTTTTAACCCACTGCAACTTTTCAATGAAAAAGAATGACATAAAGACTAGGGTAACTTGCTTTGGACTAGGGTAACTTGCTTTGGACTAGGAGTGGCCAGATCTGTAGTAACTGCGAGCCATTTTAAAATTTTAAAAAATTGTTGAGAGCCACATTGAAGCACTCTGGTTAATAAAACCTGGCTTGGATATTATCCTTCTAACATAAATTTAATAAATTATATGCAAGCATTTATGTAAATGTACACATGAAAGAGTTGCATGCGGCTAGCCAGCCACTGTTTGGCCTCCATTAGCTAGGACTTGGTCACTTACACAGATATTATTTGTTTTGTGTGTGGTTGGAATTTTATTTTAGTTGGTTATGATTTTTGGGAATTGTCCTACATTAGGAGGAATTGTTCTGAATTATATAGGTACATAAAAAAGTAAGAAACCTTTGATCTGCATTATAGCTAAAATGTGATTTGATTTAAAACTTTGTACAAACCAACTGTAAAATTATTTTAAGGGGGTTAACAATACATTTTGATGAATATTTCCATACTATTGATTGAAGTAACTTACATCAAACACTTCAATAATGTCATTAGTGTAAGTTCTGACAGGGTCAACATCCCTTTCACTGAGAACTTTAGTCAGGCTGGACCCATCAGTTTCTAGGATCCACTCACTCACAGCTTTAAACTCTCCCTCCTCAGTAATGTGAACTCTCTTCTTGTCATCAGTGTTGGGCAAGTGCATGTACACCTGTAAATTGGAACATACATTTTTGAATGCAATTAAAACATGTAATTTTTCATTTTATGAAAATAGTTTGAGGTGTTAAAAAGCATTGTTAAATTATCTTAATAGACATATTATTTTTTATAGACAAAATCTATAAAAGTTACTCACTTTTGATATGTCTTCAATACCTTGAACAGTCATGTTAGACAAAATATTAGCTTCAATAAAATGTAGTAAAACATCTCCTTCCTTTTTATGTATTGTTTTCTTTTCCTGAAAATAATTTATGTGAAATAAGGTGAATATTCAAGTATAAATCATTTATCTCTTCATTATGTGTGTGTATATATCACACAGATATCACCTGTAATTTCTACTGTGCAATCAAAATAACTTAGTCCAAAATATCCCACAGTTTTCAATAAATGAATCTTATGATGCATATTAACATATTCTCTTAGGACTTTGTGTTATGACTCTCATTGGACTGGAGAATTGTACAGCAGATAATTTACAGCTTTGATAATATCTCTTTATTTGATATTTTCGATAAATTCTTTGCCGTCTTCAAGATGTCTAAATCTATACAGCTCACATTTTTACTTGAATGCTTTCTGCCTACACCAATGAAATAGTAATAAATTTTACATAAAATCCACTAATATTCTCACACTCATGAAATGCAATCGAAGATCTCCAATCCTTCACATTATCATCAAAATACAATGTAATACATCAAAACATCTATTGTGATTGTCAAATCAAATAACATTTTTAATTTCTTTACATGAAGTATTAGACACAATGCTATTGTATATTACGGTTATTTGATTCTGCCATCATTCCATGTGTCTGTATTTTATAAAAATTGAAATTACAGTAAATACAAGCATTACAGCTAGTCAATAATAATAACTGTTCTGTCTTTTAAAATAAATTGACTCACATCAAGATATTTGTTATCGCCCGAGTTCATAATTCGTATTCTAAGCACAAGCTTCTCAGCGTTATCATCATTAAAAATACAGTTGAGATCATCACCAAATTCTGATTTAATTTTTTCAGAAATGGCCCCCATCGTCAATTTTTTATCAGTCATACGTTTACGGTCCAGTTCAATACGGAGAAGCCATGGGGAGATTCTAGATGCATCAAAATCTGGCATCTCATAATAGATACTGACCTGTAGATCATGAATAAATTGATGAGTTCATATTAATGTAATGTAACACTCAAGCCAATAGGCTATAATAATTCTGATGATTCAAAAAGATAACACTTCCTCTTATACTGATCAAACCTACCCATTCTTGATCCTCTGCAATGACAGTGTTCATGGGGTCAGGATCATAATAAATAGCAGTGTTTGCTGTGACCCTACGCAGTGTGGTGTGCTCCAGGCGGCAAAAGACATCCTTACATCTCTCAGCATCACGAGCTGCCTGTCCCAATAAGTAAACTGTCAGAGATGGGGTCTTGGGCTTCTTAGAGATGTTGATGATCTCTTTCAGACGCGGCACACCAAGAGTGACGTTCTTTGCAGACACTCCAGCATAGTGGAAAGTGTTGAGGGTCATCTGAGTGGCTGGTTCTCCTAAGGATTGAGCTGCAAGAGCTCCAACCATCTCACCAGGATGCACCTATAGGGAATACATTAAAAGAACACATCAGGCAATTAAACAGAGGTGTTATTAACATTTAAAAATTTATTTAAAAAAACCAGCCATAACATAGTTTTGTAGGAAAAGGGATTTGTGTTTAAGAAAAAAAGCATTTGTAATGACCATGATATTTAAGTACCATGGGAGCGAAATAATATAATAGGGAATAGTGCAGTCAAAAAAAAAAGGTCAAATATTTCCCAGAGCATATTAAATTATATATTATTATTATATTTATCAGCAGTTTGTAGCAATACTTTTGAAAGAAATAATATATTTAAAAATTCTGGGCATTTGATGCTGAATAATCAAAGCATAACTTGTAGATATCTCTGTGAAATAAAGAAAACAATTAGCTTACTATTGCCTGTTGGAATTTGGTTTCTATTTCACCAAGAACCCATTCAAAAGCCTCTGAGGTGAGGCAATGTTCCTCTGCCACTCTCTTGGTGCATAATGTTGCTCTTATCAAGGCTTTCATTAGCAAAGTAGCATTTTCATTAGCCTGGTAGGAAATTTTGTCCTCTCCAACCACAATGATTAGCTTACGACATAAGTCTCGCACACCTTGAAAAAAATGATAAATACCATCAGTTGATGCAAGATGGTCTCCAAATTTTGTTGCGTAAAATTAAACAATACCAAAATAGACTCTTAGATTTTTTCTATTAAAAAAAACCCACGAACCTTCAATAACTTTGAGAGGATGCAAGTCTGAAGGCTTGCGTTTGTCTATCCTAAATATTTTCTGAGCATTCCACATAATTCTATCCATATTGCAAGGAAGCACAATCCTAGCATCACCAGTAGAGAAGACTTGACGTATGTTGGACCTGTCTTCATTGAGCATCTCCCATTCCCTTTCAATTTCTGCCATGAGGCTTGCATCACCCATCAGATCCCTAATCACTTCTTCATTCAGATATTTACGCATAGACCTTTTGTTGGAATTAATATTTTACACACTTTTAAATTTTGAGCAATATTTATTTATAATTGTTAATATTCTTTTGGAAAATTGTATTTTAAAAAAAAATTATTTCTTTGTACAGTTTCCAAAACAAAACTGTACAAAGCAATAATTTTTAAAAAATACAATCTTGTTTAGAAGTTTTCATCATTTTAGCTTCATACAACATCATTGAAATGTTTTAAAAAATTGCAAAAATGTTCTTGTCACTGAATCAGAATAAACATGCCATCAGAAACACTTTAGTGAAAAACAGATTTGCTTAAAGCTTAATCAGGATATGTAAGTGCATAAAGTTTCAGCTTTATTTGAGATCAGGAAGTAGATGAAAATGGAATGGAAGATTTGATCACACTAACTAATAAATGGGTGGAAAGAGCAAGAAAAAGCATCACATAAGAGAAAACAACCCTTTGAAAAATATTATCTTTAATATATTTTGAAATATATAGAAGTCTCTTGGAATCTGTGTTTTATTATTTTTTTTTTAATACAGGGCATACTATTTTGAAATTTAACTAAAACATGGAAATACAGTGGTACCTTGAGATACGAATGTCTCAAGATACAAAAGATCCAAGATGCAAAAGGCCACTGAAGACATTTTGTGTCAAGATACGAAAAAAATCATGTTAAGCCTGGTCCCTATTGGAACTCAGGACGTGTTAGCGCATTTTCGTATTATGTATCAGTACTTATGTTAGATATCAGCATTATGTAGTTATCAGTAATTGTGTTTAGATTTTAGACATATTTTTATGAATTTTCTTGTGTAATGAATATACCTGACATTTTTTTAATTTAAAAGTCATTTCTTTACATTCTAAAATTTTTTATTTTCTCTTTAATCTAACTACAAGTCACCACAAATGATGACGTAAAACTCTCTAAACTTTTACACATATTCTAATGACGTCAACTAAAAAAAACAACTAATTCTTTTGCACGCTTTCGCACGACTCTTCAATGCTTGAAAAATTATATATTCGACTTCCGGCAATGGCGGCCGTTCCCTGCGCTTGTGTTACCTCTCGATTCGAAATATTTTTTGGTAGTTTTAACGGGGTTTTTTAACGGATCGAGTAACTGAGTGTTGATGCACAAATGGCAGGTCAGGACATACAAAAAACATATATACCTCATGGGTCTAGGACTTATGGATGCTGAGATCAAGGGTGATGACAGACGGACGGACGGACGGACGGACAAAACGGGTGCAATAGCGCATTCGACTTCTCGAAAATGCGCTAAAAAATCCATGATACAAAAGGACACTGGAATATTTTTTTTCAGAAGATATGAAAAATCCAAGATATAAAAAAAAAATAGCTGACAACACTGGAATTAACGTGACGTCATTCATTGTGCAACCAACAGTTCTGCTCTCCTTTTGGTCAATGCCAGCCTCAGTGCTGTGTTGCAGCTGTGTGTTTGTACGTGTAATGCATGCTTTACCTACTGTGTTGTTGGTTTAGTGTCCTAAATTTGTGAATATTTTCGTGAAATCTTTGGAAAACTGTATATTTATGGCAATGGCTTCAAAGAAATTAATAATTAATTGCTTCACTCTAAAGGTAAAATTTCACATTTGTATACATGCTACATATTATTTTTCATTTTTAAAATTTTGTTTTCATTTTTTATTATTATTCATTTATCTTATCTTATCTTATCATATCTTATATTATCTTATTTTATCTGTTACAGACACTCCTTCTATACAGAAGAATATTGCGCCTCATATTTATCTATTCCTACTCTTATCTACTTGTTGTATAATGTATACATTTAAGGATTGAAGAATTCTAATAATTTTTCCTTTTTTTAGTGTTGTTTCTGTGTGGCTTGGAAGTGATTAGGTATTTTACATGTAAACCTTTGTTCAAGATGCTAAGAGACAAGATACGAAAGCCACTTTGAAATGGATTAACTTCATATCTGGAGGTACCACTGTAGTTGGCTGGATAATAAATTCATGTTATAAATGTGAATCTAAATTTTAAAATGTTACTAGATGTGCAACTATGATAACCTTAATTTAATAAA
Source organism: Radix auricularia (assembly GCA_002072015.1). Lineage (NCBI taxonomy): Eukaryota > Metazoa > Mollusca > Gastropoda > Lymnaeidae > Radix > Radix auricularia. The sequence continues at coordinate 66,399 of MUZC01000776.1, read as the reverse complement.
GTAATATTGAACAAAAGTAAAAAACTAAATTTGAATTTCAATGCTTCGATTAATTTACTTTATTCTTTAGGACGATAGTAGCTACATATTGAAAATATATGTGGATAAGCAGTTTAATATTAGATACTATTTAAGCCCAAATTTTAGTAGGCTTAATAACAAGAAGAAGGAGTGTCTTTAACAAATAAGACAAGAAGTCTCATATGATAATATGATAAAAATCCAAAAAAAGCTTTATATTATTTAATGAATAATATTCTTACAAAAGCAGCTATGTTTTTGGCAGTCAAATGTCTGGGAATTTAGTTGCTAGGCACTCTTAATAAATATTCATTTATGATATCAACCTATTACCATCCTAAGTGGTGTAATATCTAGGTTCATATGAAAACTGGGGAGAAAGAGAGTTGATTTAATGAAAGCAGAGGGTTAAGTCGGACAGTTTATGATAAATAATATCATTATGAGTGGAAAAATTTAGAAGCATTGATTTACTGGAATAAAAGCTGAAGTAATGTATCCTAAATATGTTTGAGGCTCAGTACCTTTCATTTGTAGCATCAAATCGGAATCTCCGTTCAAATGCTTTATCTGATGGTTTCAGAGTTGGTATGGACTGGAACTCCACCCAACAAGCATCAAGCCCGTCCTCACCATATCTCAGCTGTACCACTTCTTCAACTTGATTCCTGACTGTCCCATCATATTTCACCATTACACTCTCCATAGATTTTATTAGTATTCGTCGAATATAGCCTAAGAAGAAAATGAATATACTTTCTATAGGCAAATACTTAAGACATAACTGAAATATTTTTAAAGCAGGCTGACCATTTTTTAAATTAAAAAAAAATAATTAAAAAATCTACCTGTAACTGAAATCTTTAGAGCAGTATCAATAAGACCCTCACGACCTCCCATGGCATGGAAAAAGAACTCAGAAGGTGTCAGACCCGCAAGGTATGAATTCTCCACAAAACCTCTTGACTTTGAACTATGATCATCTTTAACAAAGTGAGGTAATGTTCGGCATTTAAAACCAAATGGTATTCTTTTACCTTCTACATGCTGCTGCCCAACAAAGCCAATAACCTGAGGATAATTTTTTTTTTTGTTATCAAAAGATGAAAATGAAATTGATTATTTTATATAAAAAAGGGTATTCTTATTAAAAAAACATTCAATGTTTCAGAGAAAATTGGAGTTTATTTTAAATAAATAATTATAAGGATAATTACGAAAACTAAAAAAACTTTTTATTTAATAAAATAATTTTTTTTAAAATGTAAAAAATTGAGCAGCCAACCTGAAAAATGTTTATCTTTGATCCTTTTGAACCAGAAACGACCATTGCCTTGAAGTTATTAAATTCAGAGAGAGATTGATGGATCTGGCAACTAGTTATGTCACAGGCATCCTTAAAGATTCTGTTAACCTTATAAAAGATGTCATCAATATACATTATTTGCTATGTATGTCCAACAGTTCATAACAATACTAATTTTAGAAAAACGATGACCTCTAAAAAAAAAAGCCCTGAAAAAAAAATTCTGCACCAAAAATAACTCTTTTTGAAAGTCCATGTAAATATTTTTCAATATGGAAATAAAGAATAAAATAAGAATAAATAAAATAAATGGAAGTTCTGTATTGTGGAAGTTTTCAAACTAAATATGTTTCATCTGAGATCTATTAATTTTGAAAAAATACACATCAGAATTAAAATAATATAATACAGAACTTCCATTATTTTTATTCTGATGTGTATTTTTTCAAAATTAATAGATTTCAGCTGAAATATATTTATTTTGATAACTTCCATCATTTTTGACGGGTAATGCACTAGATTTTAAATCAATTAGTGTTGATTTTAAATGAAATATTTGTAAAATTTACCATTGCAAATTTTTTTTATAGAAGTACCTGATTCTCAAAAGTCTGCCTTGGTGTGTTTCCAGTAGTGGGCTTGAGTTTATCACCATGGATTTTCTTAAGTAAGTCAGTAACAACATTCTGAAATATATCAAGATTTAACAACAAAAAGCTATTGGTATTAAACATCATGCTCTCAAAATAAATTTAAAAAGAAAACTAGAGTTTCATTGAAATATTTTTTCAGCTGAAGTGAATTCTGTGAGTCTTTAGAAAAAAAAAGTTAGTGATCTCATAAAGATCCTAGCCAACTGCTGGTCTTATAAAAGAATGTGCTTAATAACGATAAAGGTTTTAATTAAATAATTCGGACTATATTTACCATTTACAAATTAACATTTTGTTCACTATTTGAGAAACATATAATTTAAAATTGCCACTGTACCCTATTAAATGAACTTAAGGTAAACACTACTAAAAGTTATACTATTAGTACTCTCTAAACATTAGAACCACCTTTAACATATCTTTTGAATGAATACAATGAAAATGTATTGTTTATAACTCACTTTAGCATTTCTAATTGTTTCCTGGATCTCCTGATAAGTCTGTTGGTCAGCAATAGTATCACCTATACCAATGCTGTGACCTTCTAGCAAGAGCCAGTTGTTGACTACTGTCTGAATGTTGCCATAAAACTCACCAGCTATTTCATGGCCCAATTCTAAGAAGACAATATGCACCAAGGAACCAGCAGATGTACCCAATGATTTCTTACAAATGATGCCACTTATAAGTTCAGCATCCTCAACTAACACCTGAATATTGTAAAAATAGTTATTACTGCAGAATATAATCTGGAATCTTATTATAAGTGCTTTGAACATCAACAGACCTAACACAAAAATAGTTAAAAAGACAATAGTATTAAACTTTATAAATTGCAGCAGACCTGGTTACCCTGGAACTTTCAAGCATTACTTCATTGACAAAGTATAGTGCTAAACCCTCTCAAAATTCTACAAATCAGTATCAAAGGTGGCTAATTGGTTATTGGCTGTCACTGTCCTTTTGATTGGTCTGGGTGGGGAGAGTGGGGAATGTCTAAATCTGTGTTGCGAGCTGAATGCTGGGAGTGAAAGTGATGGCGTAATAGCTGCAAAACCTACCAAGTCATAAGATATTTAGTTTTACATAAATATTAAAATTTTTAGTCTTAAAAAACCTACAAACCTAATTTTCCATAAATGATGTCACGCAATTTTGCTCAATTTTACCCCCCAATACCCCTTTTCCCGCTTCGTCCTAAAATTTTGACCCCCCCCCTTCAAATATTACGCCACAAAGCTGTGACACCCGTCCAAAAGAGGTATTTTCTATTTGAAAATTAGCATGTTTCAAATCACTTTATTAGTCTTTTAGTATGTATTTAGTTCAAGGCTGCACGCTAATATTGTAAGACACGTGAACCCATGTAAATCATCATAAAATAAATAATAAGAAATCGAATATTTAAGTGGAACTACGATTTAAAGTAGCATGTTTTGACATGATGTCACAATTCTTAAACTCCCCCCCCCACTACCCCTCCTTACACATCATTACAAACGTGGGGACCCCCTCTCCCCCCTTGCTGCATTATGTCTTTTATGGACGGCCCCTGAATATATAAATAGTCTAATAACTAACACAAGCTCTCTAGAAGAAGGGGATGGTGTAGAGAGAATTAAGGCTGGATTATAACTAAAATGGCTAATAAAATAGGTTAAAAATATTTTTTTTTACAGTAATTATTAAAAAAAAATAATTAAAAATTTCAATGCAGCTTGCTCGGTCTTTATAAATAATATGTCATAATGTAAAAGTAGCTATGTGGAACAGAGGAAAATGCAATAAAGATTTTTTGTTTTATGTTTTCACAATGCTTGCATTTCAGTAAAAAAAAAAAGTTAACACAGTAACCATCTATACATAAATGGCTTTGATTTATCTATGAGCTTTTTGAAATCAATTACACAGTTCATCACTGAACATATCAAAAGTGCTTATGTGAGACTAAAATATATTTTAGACAATGTCTTGATGCATTTCCTGCTGAAGGTAGAAAATGCTAACATTAACTATGAAAAATGTATCAGATGTATATACAATATAGAAAAGCAATCAGAAGGGACACGGTGGTTGAGTGGCAAGCGCGCTCGACTGGCGTATCGATTGTCTCGAGTTCGAATCCATGCGAAGGCAAGGATTTGTTCCTGTGGCCTAAGGAGTTCCTGAGTCACCCAGCTCCAAATGTGTACCTAACTAACGATCGTTAGGCAGCCGGATAATGCGTGAAACCCTCAAGCCGTGACCTGTGACCGCTGCATCACTTGCCAATAGATCATCTGTCATGGTTTGTGGACGCAATTATCTTCTACATAGAAGGAGCGTCTGTATATCTAAGATAAGATGATAAGTTATTTTTTTTTTAAAACTAGTCGCTTAAAATCATAAAATCTAAATATAAGTACAATCATGTATAATCATAAACTATATCTTTAACTTATATTTATAAATATTGGCAACATTTTTTAAAAAGTAACCAATTTGTTACAGATCATTAATAAAATTGATGATATGTCAGAAGTAAAATCAATGCCTCAGCTTAAATTATTAAGTATGTGAACTAATACTAGTTAAAATCACAACAGTTTCAGTTTTATGCATTAATGGTATTACAAAAGATACCTTTAACTATCATTCCTGAATAATGATAACTTTTTAGTAATCTAAATTTAAAAAAATAACAGCCAACCCTAGTGTCTCCTGGTGAAATCCACTTGTAAGGTCCATTGTCTTCTACATCAGGATGTGTTGAGTGTGTGCGATTGCAGTTAACACGGCCTGGAATGATTAGAGAAAAAAGTTGCTTCCCTGTCCAGAGAGGCTGTGGTTTAAGTATAGCTGGCTGGGGCATGCGTCTATCCCATGTTGTTAAGAACATCAAGAGGTTCATCATTTGAGACTAAGACACACAAAAAATATATATTAAATAGGGCTGTTATCCATTAAATTAAAATTAATAGTTAACTTTTGAAAAATTACCGATTAATTAATCGATAATTTTGTTAAAGCTAAAAATAAAGATGTATGTCGTCATTAAATTGAAAATTTCAAGGGAAGTAATAAAAACAGGCAATTGATTTTTTTTATTTAGGTATTTTTAAAACGTAGTTAACAATAAAAAAAAGTTAAATAACGTATTTAAGTTTAAGCACTAGGATGAAAATTTCAAATTGATTTTAAAAATATACAAATAATATAGCTGTACAGAAATTATTTGATGATTAACCAAAACATAAAGATCATCTTTTTATCCCAAGTTATGATTTTTTCCAACACCTCATAATCACTTTTTTGACTGTTGTTTTCTTTCACATTTTGTGCCCTTTAATGGTATTTTTAACAATTGCCTATAACTAAAGTATTTAATTTAATTCAAATTAAAAAATATAATATTGCTAGAAGATATATTTAAATATAAGTAGTTCAATATAATGTCAATGAATTTTAATTTTGTTATTGTTAATTAATTAATAACAATGGTTTTTTAAATAATTGTCCATATAAAACAGGTTATTTTAAAGTTTACACTATCGGAAACTCCTTTTTAAATGGAGGCATTTGCACGTGAAAAAACAAACTATTATTAATAATTAATTATTTATTAATAAATTGAGAAAAAATGTTAAAACATTTTCTTTAATTTTAATAGCTATTTTATCGATTAAAATAATTTTAATCGCTAAAAAAAATTACCGATTAATCGAGAAATTAATTGGTAATTTTCGCAGCCCTAATATTAAAACATAAGATAAATTTATCAACTAACAATGGTAAGAATTTTGGTGCAAAAATAAGATTAACTTTAAAATAAACTATTGGCTATTTGAATGTATTTACCCTGTCAATAAAGACATCTCTTTTGGTCATTTTCCTAACAGCACACAGTGTGTCCTGTACAATACCCATTACAGGTCTATTGGCCTGTGGTGTGATGATCATACGAGGGACACAAGCCAGATTATAGATCTCAGCCCTTGTTTCTAAAGATTGAGGTAGGTGAAGGTTCATCTCATCACCATCAAAGTCAGCATTGTACGGAGTTGTTACACTAATGATATATGAATAAAAAATGTAAGAATCAATGCAATCACATTCACATGTGTCTTTTTTTAAAAAAGGTTAACAAATATGACACTAGTTATGCATACCTGAGATTAAGCCTAAAGGTGGACCATGGCAAAACTTTCACCCTATGACACATCATACTCATCTTGTGAAGAGAGGGCTGCCTGCTTAGCACCACAACATCATTGTCAATCATATGCCTATCTACCTGCATACATCAATGTTTTTTTTATTGATATCATCAGACAAAGCAATTAAAGGTCAAAATGTGAATCAAAAGGTCAAAAAAGTAGTATAAATTTATAGATATGCCCACTCTCTGCTTTCCTATATAAATTCACTCTGTCATCTCTCAGTTTCACTTTTTTGGATACTTTGGATTCCACCGCAGCTAAGTTTCTTCATTTTATTTTTTATTTTTATTTTCGTTTTATTTGTGTATTGTATGTTCGTTGAAAAAGGCTCTTTGCCGAAACGTTCGCTGTTTTGTTACGTCCGGTCAGGCTAACCTTTACCTTGTTTACGTCTTTTCCATTTAATTTTTTATAAGCCTGATTGCAGTCCTACCCCTCATTTTGTTTACTACTTTTACCTCCTGACTGCTACTTGATGGTTGTCCTGTTGTTATTATTTTATTTTTGTAACATTTTTTTGTGTTTCCCTTTTTCATCTCCAGTTTTTGCTGCTTCTTTAAATTGTCTTTAACCTTTCTGTCTAGGCATTCCCCACAACCTTTCTCCCCTGTATATCTTACATCTACTAGATTTTTATTTTTATATATTTTTTAATTTATTTTTATTCTACTCACTTCTCCTTCTGCCCCTCTTTTTACTTTATCACTATGCCTTCTACCAAATGTACTATGAACCAACTGAGATCCTTCATTTTAACTACCTTCAGTTTACTAACACCTGATTTAGGCCATGATTGCAAGGAGCTGGCCTTTAACCTTTTCAAGAAAACCCGTTACACTGTTCATCTCAACTTCCTTACTAATTGCATTCGCCTCGGCCTTGTACCCAAAGGCTTTTCTAGCAATTTTAACCCGGCATCTGCCTTATTTAACTCTAAAAATATATCCAAACTTCAATCCCTTGAGAAGAAAGTTGCTTTTCAACGTATGCGTCTTCTCATACACACCCACAAACGGTATATTGCTTATCTCAGCACCCTGATCTACCGCCTTGAAGACAGCATACTTTCTAAGTTACGTGACCACCAACTGGCTTTTAATATCATTAGAGTCATATTCCACCAACTCAACCGTGAACTTTATCTTTTCCTGTCAACCAACAAAAAGAAGAAGCTGAGTAAACTAAAACCTTGTCCCCAACCTACACCTCTACAGACCACCACCAACAAGAATTTGGTCGTTTGTATACCCCCAGATTTACCTCTCTCAGAGGATGAAAGATCTCTTCTCTCTAAAGGACTTAAATTCATTCCCCTTACACCATCATGCGACCGTTTCCAACTTCAAAGTGATTCTCAGCGTTTTTTCCGTGCTCTCAGACTTCAGTTCCATTTTGCCGGGAATAGCAACACCCCTCCCGAGGATGAATTGTTCCCATTTCATAAACAAAGAAAATCCACCTGGACTCCACCGCCTGGTCAATCCAAGGCTCTGGACCTGTACATCAAGAGCACCGAGAATGAAATTAAAAACCTTCTGTTACCCCGACTCCGTCATTCTAACCTGTCCAAAGTTGAGTTGAAGGCTTTATCTCTATTGCGCAGCCGGAAAGATATTGTCATCAAACCGGCAGACAAAGGAGGAGCCGTTGTTGTGTGGGATAGGGATTTATACATCAAAGAAGCCCAGAGACAACTGGACGATACCCAGTTCTACCATAAAAGAACTACGGATCCCATCTTAAAACATAACACCACTGTCAAGAAAACCATTCACGAGTTTATCACTGAATGCGCTCTCCCCAAATCAGCATCTAGGATGCACATCTTTGACAGTGACTTGGGAAAGCCTTCTTTTTATCTGCTTTCCAAAATTCACAAGGATGGCAACCCTGGTAGACCCATTGTCTCAGCTTATTCGTGTCCAACTGAACACATTTCTGAATTCCTTGATGGTGTCTTCCAACCCATAGTGGCATCACTCCCTACATACATTAAAGATACCAACCATGCCTTAATGACATTCGAGTCACTCACCTTCACTCCAGACACAAAACATTATCTATTCCTCCTTGATGTATCTTCCCTTTATACATCTATTCCCCACAATGATGGCCTTCTGGCTGTGCAATATTTTTTGTACAGGCAACCCCACCCCAGTATACCCACACACGCCTTACTACAGCTGGCTGAATTAGTTCTAACCCTCAACTCGTTTGAGTTCAATGGCCAGTTTTTTTACCAAATCAGTGGGGTCGCTATGGGGACAAAAATGGGACCCAGCTATGCTTGTTTGTTTATGGGCCACTTTGAACACAGAGTGGAACAGGAATACACTGGTCGCCTCCCTGAATTCTACAAGAGGTACATAGATGATGGTATCGGGGTGACTAATATGGAGAGAAGTGAACTGGACACTTTTATTAACTTTGTTGACTCCTTCCACCCATCCATTAGGTTGACATACCAAATTTCTGAACTCTCTGTCAATTTCCTGGACATCACTGTAACTCTCCAGAAAAACTGCCTCCTCACTTCGGCCTACTTCAAACCCACAGACAGCCATTGTTATCTTCTCTACCCTTCTTCTCATCCCAAAACTTGTAAGGACTCCATTCCCTTTTCTCAACTACTTCGTCTCCGTAGACTGTGTCAATCTCAGGAGGACTTTTGGGAAAAGGCTTTGGAAATGGTGGAGTTTTTTAGACAAAGGTCATATCCTGAAGCCACACTTCAACATGCGCTTCAGCGGGTCAAAAACTTCACTCGTGCCGACGCCTTTTTACCACGCACCCGTGATACCAACCAAAGGAGCAAGCTGGTTCTTACTTACCATCCACACAACATCAAAGCCAAAGAAATATTCCTGAAGAACCGAGCTATCCTCCTTGCGGACCCTGAGACGAACAACATATTCTCCACCCCACCCCTAATTGTATTTAGGAGGGACAGAAACCTACGGGATCTTCTGGTTCGCACCCACCTCCCCACATCACCCAACCACCTGGGTACTGTACCATGCAGCCGACTTCGGTGTAAGACATGTCCTTTTGTTGTGCAAGCCGAACAGATAAACTTCCCTAAGGGGCTATTTATGATTAAGGATGGTTTCACTTGCGCTAGCCGCAACGTTGTCTACACCATTGTGTGTAAGCGCTGTCCTTTGAAATACATAGGAGAGACGGGACGATCTTTGTCGTGCCGAATGTCTGAACATATTAGGGCGATTACACAAGATAAACAGTGTCCCGTCTCCCGTCACTTCAATGGACGCGACCATATGGGTGTCAAGGACCTGGCAGTCACTGCTATTGTCTCGTGCACAAACACACCCACGTGGGTCCAGATTGAAAACAGATTAATAGAAAATCACCGTACACTCGCCCCACATGGGATGAACGTTGTCTTTTCTCTGACCACCTAGGCGTTTGCCCCGCCCACTCTCTGCTGTCCTATATAAATTCGCTCTGTCATCTCTCAGTTTCACTTTTTTTTGATACTTTGGATTCCACCGCAGCTAAGTTTCTTCATTTTATTTTTTATTTTTATTTTCGTTTTATTTTTGTATTGTATGTTCGTTGAAAAAGGCTCTTTGCCGAAACGTTCGCTGTTTTGTTACGTCCGGTCAGGCTAACCCTTACCTTGTTTACGTCTTTTCCATTTAATTTTTTATAAGCCTGATTGCAGTCCTACCCCTCATTTTGTTTTTTAAATTACCCTGTTATAATAATACATTCAGACAGGGCAATTTAAAGGACATCTAAATTAGAGGAATCCATGAATTACAAATTTATTTCTTCATGCGACAATATATATAGATCTATATATTATTTAAAAATTTAAAATTAAAAAAAAAATCTACTCGAAAATGACGAATAACTACATGGATAGGTCCACGTTAAAATAAGTTATATGATATAAAAAGTTTTGTATTTCTCAAAACTTGTAAACCTGTTTATCCAAAAATCCAAAAATAGTAAAATTCTGTCTCAAAATGATCATCACTTAATGCAAATTGGCTCAAGGTGGGAGTGATACATGATCATCACATAGGAATCAAGTTTTTTTTTCTAAACTCTTCCCATAATTTTCCATAGGGCAACTTTAGCCTATTTTCACCCAACTTAAAAATGTCTTGCACCATCCATGCACATTGGACAAGTGCTTATTTAGCTGATCATACATTAGTGAAATATTTTAGACAGTGCCGTCTTAACGCATAGGCTCCTTGGGCATTTGCCTGGGAGCCCACAAGCATAGGGGCCCCATGGGAATATGTTTATTTATATATATTATGTATATTTATTTTTTATTTCTGCAAGGGGGGAACACTCTTTCTTTGCCCAGTGGCCCAACACTATTTCCTTGCCTAGGGGCCCAAAATGGTGTAAAGACGGCTCTGATTTTAGATATCTTTGTGTTATTTATGGCGCATGTTATTAATCTCATAATCCATTTGTTAATGAAGTAATAAAAGTTTTAACTAAAATTTTATGCTTAATCAAAAGGAACTTCAAAAAATATTATGAAAACATATTGTTTGCACAAATGTATTAATTATAACCAAAACATAAATCAACCATAGGGCAAAATTATATGCAACATATTTTAACCTTATATCCTATCTGCAGGCGTAAGTTCCTAAATTTGGGATGAAGCTTTCTCAAATTGACGCGGTCTCCATTGTCTTTTACAATATACTTTGCACCTGGGTACTTGTTGGGTCCATTCCAAACCAATTTCTGCATCCTGGAATGGAATGATACATGTTTTTCACCTGACTACATGTTAAAGGATTGAGATTATAAATCAACTGATTGAAACAGTGGCGTAGCTAGGGATTTGGGGGCCAGGGGAGGCTTGGCTTCTTTGGGGGCCTGGGGGGCTTTTTCTCTTTGGGGGCCCCATCATTTTGATCAATGGCATAATATATAATATTTAATGTAAAAAATTCTTTTCAGACACCCCTTTGGAGGCCCTCCTAAAGTGTGGGCCCAGGGAGATTTTAAATTTGGACCCCCTCCCTTCCACTAGCTACACCACTGGAATGAAATCATTAATGTAAATTAGTTATTTAAGTGGACCTATCAAAATACAAATGTGAAATTTTTAAAATGCATTCTATGCTTCATTTTGCTTTTTAAATCCCATCATTTGTTTTTGTTTTTAGTATTTTTAGTGTTACATATTTTAAAATTTTAAAAATATGAATGTGCTTCAAAGATATAAAATGAATATATTTTGACATAAGTTATGTTATATGACAGAGTAAAAATCTTTTTTTTTTTTGGTTTGATCTAGTTTAGGCTGCCTTCAGATAAGTAGGCAAGCACTTTATTCATTGGATTGAAAATGAAATGTTTAAAGACACTATGTTAATTTTGTTGGTAGCTTGTTTGCTTTTCAATAAATTTTATGAGCAGTTCAAGTCCAATTGAGGTAAGATGATCTTTTTAGAAAAAACATTGAAAATCTTTTTTCTTTTTAACATGCAATGTCATCAACTATGAGTATTTGTTACAAGTTTAAGCTCTTTAGCATATAAGAATATCAGTATTAAATTTAGCTCCCAAGTTTCCTGGCAGACACACGGGTTGGTGAGTTAAATATAGGGACAGAAAATATATCAATTAAAAAAAAATATTTATATAAAATAACTACAGTAGTTATGTTTTATCTTTAAAAAAAATCAATATAATAAAAAATTATAAAAATAACTTTCATCAACTCAAGTAAACCTATAATGTTTTTGATGTATATTGAATTAAAATAAAGTTAAATTTATAACTTACGTTGGTCTAGATTTGTTACTTTAATATAAGTACTTCATTCATGGAAAAAAGCTAATCCAGAATCAAGAGCCAAAGTACTTAATAGTAATAATAAATGAACAATCGTCAAAAAGTCTACATATTGATGAAATAATTTAAAAATTCAAAAAAAAAAAAAACAACCCTAGGCTTTATAAAAAGAAACTTGGTACAAATGTAATGAGAACTTAAAACTAAAATGTACCCTTATATTGATTGGTCAAACCCATACTAGAATATTCATCTTTTTTTATAGAATACCTCTACCAATGAAAACAGAGAAATTAGAACGAATTGAAAAAAGAGTTTCAAGACTTGTTACTGTCAATATAGAGAAGAGAAACTCCTGTTTGTTAATTACCAAGCATAGAAACACTAGAGAATACAAAAAGAAAGAGTTAAACATTAAATTCTAAGTTTAAAAGTAGAATGCAGCAATAGTCTAATTTAACACTTAGATAAACATAGAGATAAAAAGACTTTCCTTTTTTCATTCACCAGAAGAAACAGATGCCAGATGCACATACTCCTTCATGGCATCTGGAATTTGGGAGTGGAATGATTGCCCGAACAAACAAGGAAATTCAACACACAAAGCTCTAAAAAATTGCAAGACTAGACATAAACATGGATTAGGCTTGGAAACAATACTCTTTTGCATAGTAGGAGCGTCTGGAATGAATAACATAGGAGTAAAATTTGAAGCATTGTTGCATTTTAAATTAATGCAGTTAGATTAATTTTAAAAATCTATAAACATAAAACATAATTATTTATGTAAAAAGTTTTTAAAGAATAAGTTTGATAAGCTTTAGCCAAAAATTTTCAATTGCTGTCAAATTGGTAACAGTGGTCAAGTGGCAGCATGCTCGACTGGCATACGGATGGTCATGCGAAGGCAAGGATTTGCTCCCGGGGCCTAGGGTGGCCCTGAGTCACCCAGCTCCAAATGGGTACCTTAAAATAGTTAGGCGGCTGAGTAATGCGTGGAGCCCTCATAGGCCTGTGACCGCTGCATCACTTGCCAACAGATCATCCATCATGGTCTGTGGACGCAATTATCTTCTGTATAGAAGGAGCATCTGTATATCTAAGATAAGAAGAAATTTCTATTTTTGAAATAAGAATTTACCATTGATTTGTAATAATTCCAGTTTTAAAAAAAAATTGTCAGATGGCCAGACAGCTCTCAATTTAATATGTAAAAATTTTGACACTTTATTAAAATGTCGAAAACACTGAAGATCATTGCACACATAACTTGTTTCATTAAGTATGAAAATCAAATTCCAGATGTTGTCTTTAAAAAAAAACAAACATAGATTTTGATGCACCAGAGAAAGGTCCCTGGTTACTGAAGGCAAATAAATGGAGTAAATCTTAAGGTTTTTCTATAACTCTTAAATGACAATAAAAATGGAAAAAAAACCTACTTTCTAAATATATTTAGTTTCAGAGAAAAAAAAGAAGAAAAATTGAGCAACAAAAGTAACAAGCCACGACCAAACTTATCTACATACCGATCAAAGTTAAAGGGAGTGACGTCCTCTGGGAATGTCATATTTTGGGCTATTGTCTTCGGAACTCCAACCTGATCTAATTTTAGATTAGGATCTGGTGTGATTACAGTTCTTGCAGAAAAATTTACAAGTTTTGCCATGAGGTTCCCGCGAACTCTGCCTTCCTTACCTTGCAGCCTCTCCTTAATTGATTTGAGTGGATGACCTGATTTTTTGACAGCCTAAAATTTATTGAAAAAAACCCCCAACCCTTTACTCATAAGCAAACTCTGAACATTTCATTTTTCTAGAGTAAAATTTTGATATCATTTAATAACCAACAAATTAATCAGAAAAAGATTTTAAAAAAAAATCAACTTGCAACCTTAAAGTTCTGACATTTACTTTTGGCAAATCAGGAATTTCATTGTCTACCAGAGTTGCACAATGGTACTGTAGCATTTTTGTGTCTTCAAGAATAATATGAGCAGCTGCACCATTCTGTTCATTGCGCCTTAGCTGGTTGTTTGCTTTCACAATGTCAGACAGCTTATGAGTCAGATCATTCTAAGGGAAAAATGAATAATTACTGAATTAAACAGATTATCTGTTATTGAATCAACTTTTCAATATGAGTTGTAAACTTAAATTTATCAATATAATAAATTTTTATCATTCTTTGGCATAAATTACACCTTTAAAGGAATATACAAGCATTAACAGAGAAAATATTTTCTTTAAAAATAATTACAAATAACCCAAAGATACAAATATTTATTTATTCCACAGTAAATAAGAATTTAATTTGACCCCATGTTTATTTACTGTCACTGAGAGAGGACACTGCATCAGTACATGATGGTTGGTTTTTCTACTAAAAATACCTTGATCCCTTGTTTTCAATTGATAATTGTTCTAATTGTAAATGTTGTCTTAATTTCATTATAAATATTTACTAATTAATTTTAAAAACAAAAAAAGCCCCCCCACCCAAAAAACAAAACAACATCAAACAAAAAAAAACAAAAAAAAACAAAAAAAAACAACAAAACAACAACAAAAAAAAAACAACCAAAAAAAAATTTAACAAAAAACAATGTGAATGCAAATAAATCAATATAAGTCATGATTATGATACTATTCAAACATTAAAAGGTCAGCATTATATAGAGAGTAAATTTGATTATATAATCAACAGAAATTATTAAACTTAAAATGATTATATTTATTTAATTTTTTATCTGCCTAAAAAAATGAAATGAAGCTTTGAAACATTATTATTCAAGATTAACAATACTTTTGTGTCTTTAGAATTCACATTCCTATAATATGTTCAACCCATGTATTGGCGAATATTTTATATTTATTATGGTTTGCCAAGCCAGGTTCTTAAACAATATGTTTTTAAACTAAGGACAATTCAACCAGTGACCTTATTTCTGTCTCCACCTAATGTAATGACAGGAGGTCTAAGAGAAAGTGGGGGAACAGGAAGCAACGTGACAATCATCCAGTCAGGTCTGGCATATTTTGGATCCATCCCAAGAACAATGCATTCTTCATCTGTAATTCTTTTAAATATCTCTAGAACTCTCTCAGCCGATACAATGATTCTCCATTCTTGAGAGTCTTCATTTCTGTGTTTCCATTCTGCAATGAGCTCTAGACCATTTCTTTTTATGTTTGGTTGATATCTACCACAGCTGTGATGAGCCTAGTGACAGAAGATATGATAATTAATAACTTGACTTGGTAATAAAGGGACATAAGATATATATAAATTGTCAATAAATTTAATTCCCTTTTTATTTTCTTTAAAGTTGTTTTACTAATAACAGTTTTCAGTCAATGATGTCTTGTAGTGAAATGACTAAAAATATTCATTTATTTTTTTTAACTTTTGGATAAACTGTTGGTTGTTCCTGTACATTTAAAAAAAAGTTTGATTAAATTTACAAATAAAGATATATCATATTTTTGCCATTCACTTATATTTAAATTTTAAATTAAAGAAGTTTATTAACAATTGTAATATAAATTAAATTGTTATTCAGTAGCGTAAGTTAAACTTATCTGAAAAGACTTATTATATTCCAATAAATAATCACATAAAAACAATTTATTAAGAATTAAAGAATGTTAAATGTTAAAAGTAATATAGATACAAGATACAATCTAAAATTGTGTACCTAGAGATATTTCTAATGCCATAAATAGCACATATTATCTTGGATAAATGGTTTGTGTCTTTTTTGAAATGATGACCTGAGTCAATTAATCCGGCATCCTTCCGTCTCGCGAGACGATGGTGTATCACCGTTGAGTTCGGTTGCATTTTCTCGAGTGGCTGTGCAGTCCTATCCTTGAGTGACAGTCTTTGCCACAGTTTTTACACACGAGTTCTGTGCTTCCAAATGTTTTGGCCTTTCTCCTAGCTCTTCTGTCTGCAGCCTCCTCCATTCTTCGCTCCTCGGCTACTATGACGCCCTCTTTGACAACTGTGCGCCACGTAGATCGGTCTTCTGCCTTACACTCCCAGTCACTTGTATGTATTTTGGCTGCTTTCATGTCCCTTTGACAGACATCTTTAAATCGCAAGCGTGGGCGACCTGTTTTCCTCTTTCCTGAAGCAAGTTCACCATATAGGAGGTCCTTCGGGATGCGGCCGGGGCTCATTCTTTTGACATGTCCTAGCCACCTCAGGCGTCTTTCACTAAGAATTGAGAACATGCTTTGGGTATTGGCCCGCGTTAGGACCTCACTATTAGGAACTTTTTCTTGCCATTTAATACCAAGGATGCGGCGCAAGCATCT
>MUZC01000776.1:19290-40340 GCA_002072015.1 Radix auricularia | reverse complement strand
ACACACACACACACACACACACACACACACACACACACACACACACACATACACACACACACACATATATATATATATATATGGCTCTTCTGGCCTTCCGGATTTGGCCGCATTTATGAATTGAAATTTTGCCGGATCCAAAGCCGGAGTCGATTTGTCAAAATAGCCGGATCCCGGATTTAAAGGAGCCAAAATCCGGTACATCCCTAATCGTAACTAGGTCTTTCCATATTGTTGAAAAAAGCTGCACGGGTACTCGTCCAAAACGCAGCATAATTTTCGTGATCGGGACGGCTAGGGAATGCAACCTAGCCACCACCCATTCACCTCATTTCACACAGTAGCTAACAGCATACTTCCAAAAAACATATATTGGTGCTCTAAATTTTTAAAAATTTTTGCTGTAGATGCATTCGTCATTCTCATAAACTAAAACTACAGTAAACTGAACGTTCAAAGAAAATGTCAATAACAATAACGTCACTATCAGTCAGTTAACAGGGCCTAGTAGCTGGAGTGTTAATGTCAACTAGATGCGGTCAATTTTTCCTATAAGGCTCGTGTCCAAAGTAAAAATAATCGTGAGCAAAGCTGAAAAGCATCCATTTTTTCTGCAATACTAAAAAATTTGCTGCGCGGTTATTCTAAACCACTTCACAGCAGCGCAACCACGCAGCTTAAAGGGAACATTGGCGGCGGTAGTAACTTTTTTTTCTCTCGTGTCTTTGAACTTGTTGACCAGCTTCTGCTAGAGAAATACATGTACTGCTGAGAAATTAGGTTTGATCTTTGAGCAGTGGATCAGAAACTACCCGAATGTTATATTGTCCCGTTTTATCAGCTGAACACATTTGAGGGAGTTAGGCCATGAAAATTGTTTAAGGAGGTTGAACTGAATTGCTTTTCTTTAGTAGGCAAGAAATATAAAGATTTCACCATGCCCCGACTCTCTTTCATTAGATAAGTGGCCGTTGTCTGTCACAACTTCTTTTCCAACTCATGCCCTTCTTATCTTACTGAACTTTTGTCGGTATACTTACCCAC
Source organism: Radix auricularia (assembly GCA_002072015.1). NCBI lineage: Eukaryota > Metazoa > Mollusca > Gastropoda > Lymnaeidae > Radix > Radix auricularia. The sequence goes on along the minus strand of MUZC01000776.1, from coordinate 39,296 downwards.
TCGTCAGCTACGTTCTTCAGCAGACACACGCATTATTTCTGTTCCCAAGACACGCACTAAAACATTTGGTGAAAGATCGTTCTCTTTTTGTGCAGCTAAACAATGGAGTGCTCTAACTTTACAAATCCGTAGCAGTCAAACAACCAAGTCCTTCAAGACTGCACTTAAGACACATCTTTTCAAAACTTATTTCAAAATTAATGAAACAACATTTATTATAATGATTAACGTAGCTTTTTGTTTTATGAACTGTAATTAATGTGGTTATTATGGTACGAATGCTAATTTATTATTTTTATGTTTATTACTACCTTTATATAAAGCGCTGTGAGCCAAGTTCCTTACTGGGATATAGCGCTAGCTATATAAATGATCTATTTATAATAATAATAATTATTATTAGGGCGTGTGTCTTGATGTGGTTAATAACTTTAACGACACTAATCAATAGACTGTTAAATTCTGCGGACATTTTTCGGCTTGCCAACATTTCCCTGTGAATGATACAATGCGTAGATTCACTCTCAGGTGCAACTTCTTTGATCCGAGATAAAAGTTATCTATTAACTGTATCAGTATAATCACAAATAGCTGTTTATTGGAAGTCATTCATGGCGTTTAAAAAAAATGTTTTTCTTAACATGTGAATTTTATTGACGCAATAAGTCTAAGCATTTATTTAAAATTTAAAGCATAAAAATAAATTTAAACTTACTTTATAGCTGTTGTTGACACAAGTAACACTCTTGGAATAATAGCGGTAACGTCATTAGAAGACACTTTCGAATCCCATCGTTGATAAGTTATCAATGAGATTTAGGAACACAAAAACGAAATAGGAAAAAAGCGGTAATAAAGTAGAAAAGTAGATCAGCTTGCCAACGTGGTTGACCATTCAAATCGTTCACAACAAAAGAGCGCCGACATTAGAGCGCAAAGGGTTTGATTGTAGGCGGTAGTCCGCTGCGCTATGGGTCATCGATGTTCTTTGGACGTGGTGCCACCAAAACATCTAACAAGCTTTTTCATCTTGTGTACGGAAGACCACCAGGCACATCTCCGCGGATCACTAGTTGTCCGCAGACCCCAGGTTTGGGACCACTGCATTAGTTGACGTACAACATACAGCATTACGAAAAATAATTATTTGACAGTAAATTATTTTTAGCAATCCAATAAATGTGTCAAATAATAATACGCTTTTACACATGAACATATTACAACAAATAATGCAAACACATTTCGCAGAAAAATTGTGTATTTCTTTAGGGATGTTATCGATTAATTTAAAATTAATCGTTAACTTTTGAAAAATTACCGAATAATTAATCGATAATTTTGATTAAAGATAAAAATAAGATTTATGACGTCATTAAACTCAAAATTTCAAGGAAAGTAACAAAAACAGGCATTTGACATTTTTAAAATTTAAATATAAGTAGTTCAATACAATGTCAAAGAATTAAAATTTTTGTTATTGTTATTAAGTAAAAACGGTCACTGTGTGGGAACCAGTAAAAACATTATTTAATTTTTTATATCATTTTCCTTAAAAAAAAACACCTTATTTTAAAGTTTACACTGTAACAACCTTTTTTTTATAAATGGAGAAGTTAGTACCTAAAAAAGCAAACTGTTGTTAATTATTAATAAATCATTATAAATTTTTAATAAATCAAAGTTATGTACGAAAACATTTTCCTTAATTTTAATCACTATTTTATCGATTAAAATAGTTTTAATCAATAAATTTTTTACCGATTAATCGAGAAATTAATCGATAATTTCCTCAGCCCTAGTATTTTTTCTTTATCATTTTTTATTTTCCCACTCGTATTTTTCCAAGGGCCGTCCATTTAATTAATGACATCACGCGCATATTGTGACGATGTGCGACGAGGGGGAGGGGGGTGTTTAAGAAATATGACGTCACATCAAAACGCCCAACTTTTAATAAAAGTTCCGCTTAAATATTTAATTGCTTGCAGTATATTTAATGCAGTGTTTTTGTGACGAAGCGGAGGAGGGTTTAAAAATCGGCCAAAATCGAGTGGCGTCATTTACGGAAGGCCTTCAAAATCAATTTTATTGAGTAGTGTATATCTTTCTGTAGAAATGCAACTGGTTCCTGTAAAAATTGTATATTTTAGTTATTTTTTGCAACAATCAGCCATTAACGCAAATCTCTCCAGTTTTAGGTTCTGTACACTGTATATTAATTTATTATACATTTTTTAGGGTTTCAAACAGTTAATTTATTTGAGTAGTTAACTTCTAAAAAAATTAACGATGAATTAATAATTCAAATTTAGTTTAAATAAAAAAACCTTCCCTAGTTTTAAACATTTGCTTATACACACTTACACTGCTTATTTTCGATCACTTGTCTACAGATAACAATTATTTAAAACAATATCACCACTTCTCTTTCAGATAACACATAACGTCATCAGACCAGCATATTAACAAAACACGTTAAAAAAACAACAAGCAAAACTTTTCCGCAATAGCAATGAAGGGCGGAATTCAATTTATCGTAAATCCCAGAGTGTCTTTAAAAATAGACACGATTAATTGATTGTTTGTGATCGGTGTGGGCAGGTGGTTTTGTACCTGTCACATTTCATTAAGTCTAATTGTAAGTAGCACCATAAAAACTGTGTCTGGTTCATAGTTCGAAGAAAAGTGTAAGATAAGATATCCACTTCCTGATTTGTATTGATCTATTGCACATATCAGTTTATACTTTCATGTCTAATGTGACAACCAATGTATTATGTTTTCTGGCCTCATAGACGAGACAAGTCACCACCGTTCTGTAGTGCGAAGATTTTAGTAATTCCGTTAACGAAAACGAGAGTTGTAAAATTCTTTATAATTTTGTATTAAATATAGAAGTGGATGAAATGATTTACATGAGAATTATCAGTTAAGGTAATAAAATGGATTTTTCTATTGTAAAAATTGGTCTTCTTTGACCAAACTATTCATAAAAAGAAGTCTATGCGAGTGTTGTAAATAATTGACTAAGTTATCTTAGGAAGACTATAATTTAAAGTATCCAGTCAGTGTTTACTTCTCGGTCACCATGGTAATGTAGTCCACAATGTATCGTTGCTCCACAAGTAAACCATACAAAGGTCAGGATTACTGGCAACTCCGGAAGCATCTCCTAAAAGAAGGCTTATTGTTTGAGGATCAGGAGTTTCCCAGCAATGACTCCTCGCTTTACCACAGCAAAGCAGGGCAGGAGAGTGTCGTGTGGAAAAGACCTAAGGTATCGAGTGCAAAAGTGAAGGCAATTATAACAAAATGAAGTTTTGTTGCTATTATTATTTATTATTTTAAATCCTAGAATAATGTAAAAAATCTTTATAAAAACATTTTACTCAATTGTGTCTACCCCCACCCACATCTCCCGGAAGGTCTTAGTATCAAATCAAATCTAAAAAAAAAAAGAAAAATCATTGAGGTTTATCGTTACTGAAAAAAAAATCAAACAAATCTCATTACGTAATGGTATTATGTTCAGCCTAAATTTTAGTAAAGACTTTATTTTTCAAAATTCAATATGAATAATGAAGTGATGAAATGTTTGCTAGATTGGTCTAATAAATTTGTAAGGAAGACTTAGTCTCACTCAAGTAAATGAAGAAGACACATAATAGCTGAATATAATTATGTTCAAATTGGAGTACAGAAAATCCACTGAGTTGTCAAAAATGTAAAGTTGTGTTTCATTTCATTAAAAAATTGAATGGTCATATATTTTTGGGTCAGTTTTTGAGAATATCTAAAGTTTTCTATTTACAACCATTTAATGTAATAATACGTTTTAGAAGGTGATAAAGGCTGGTCAGAGAATTAGACATTATCAAGTGGCGTGTTTATAATAGTAGAGCAAATAATGAATAGCGAAACATATTTTCCGTTGTAATTATTTGCATTAGAAAAGTATATAAATATAAATAAATCATGTAAAGTGCTGGAGATAAAGATAGTGTATATATGTAAAATTTTGAATCAGCTTTACACTGTACGGAACAATTAATTCAATCTTTTAAACAGCTTTTCCCCTCTTCAAATCCATTATATATCCAGCATTAATAAACAATAACTGATGAATAAAAACATAGATTAGTTTAACGATTACTATATGTGTAGTATGACCACATCAGATAATTATTAGTTAATTCAGGAAAAACATTTTTTGCACTAAATATGTAGTAGGGCTGATACTGATTATTTTTTTTTGAGATTAATCTGAAAAAATTAATCTATTCATCAATTAAATTTCAATAAATGATATTTTATTTACCGCATATAAGTCGCAATTCATTATTTAGCAAAAAAATAAGGGGCCATCCATAAATTACGTCAGCAACCAGGGGGAGGAGGGTCTTCAAAAAATGGCATTTTGCGTATGGATGCGTAATGGGGGGGGGGTCTCCAATGAATGCGTTCGTATGCACAACAAATTTAATTTGCATAATACGTCAACCGCTCAGACTGCAAACGGCATCCGTGACTGACTGAGTCAAGACTATTATGCAATAATGTTGTATAATTTAATGAAAAGGAAATTCTGAACTTTTAATTATTTAAAAGTAATTAATATTTGATTCAGACTAAACTTTCACATATTGCTAAAATATATTCGTATGATTTATATTTCCATTTCTTAAAATTAGTAGAAGTTTTTCTTTCACCCACCGTTGTCTCAGTCGTTATATAAACATAACGGGAGGACGATTTCACTGCTTATATTGTTATATTTTAAAAGTTTTTTGGCCGTCCATGAATGACGTCACGCGATTTTTGCCGATTTAAAAATTTAAAATGATAAATAAATTTAAAGATTTAACTTATAAAATTTTTCTTAAATTTTCTTAGAATTTTAAATGTTTTAAAGATTAATCGTGCACGACTTGTCTTATACTATAAATACCTATCCTTAAATAAACCTTAAAATGGCCTATCATGACATTTTGCATATCAGATATTTCATAGGTATTCCCATCAAGGGGCGCGGTGGTTTAAGTAGGAGCCTGCTGGAGTACCGAACCGCTGCAAGAACCCGAGTCGCGAGTTCGAGCCGTGGTACTGGCAAGGTTCTCGGGGCATTGTGCTTACCAAACAATGCCCTGCTCGTTAGTGGTCAATTAAACTGGTGACCGCTACTTCACTTCCTCCCATGGACCTTCATGGTCTGTAGGTGATTATAATATATATATTCCCATCCAGTGAGATATATTTAAAAACTATGCATTTTAATTCTTATTTTATAGGATATCGTGGATGAGCCGAAATTCTTCACAGACTCAGCGAGCGCTGATGACTTCTCTCAGGGCAGTTTGGGGGACTGCTGGTTCGTGGCCGCTTGTGCTTGTCTGGTTGGGGATCAAACCTTGTGGAAGAAGGTGAGAGTCTGTAGGTCTTAAAAGGGGCGGCTATAGTTGTGATAGTGGTAGTATTAGAAGTAGTAACAAAAGCATTCTAATGGCGGTGGTTTACTTTGATTCATGAAGCGTCATAATCTTATAACTGATAATTTATTCTTAGGTTACTTTATACTTCTAATTATTTTTAAAGTACCCGCCCATCACGACGCTTCCATCTTTGTTCCAGGTAGTTCCAGATATTGCGTCGCAAGTCTTTTCACCGCCTAAAGAATATGCTGGTGTGTATTGTGAAAAATTAAACCCAAAAATTACAGTGACACGATAGTGAAAGTGCTAAAAAAGTGACTTGTGACTATTCGCCGTCCAAGTTGTTTGAAGGCACGCGATGTATTTACTATCATGAGAATTTTCTTTATTTAATATAAAAATAAATAGGTTTATTTATTGGACGTAGGATAGAATCGTTCTTAACAAACAGGACACACAAAGCCCAGGACACACAAAGCTCAGGACACACACATCCCATACCCCTGTACTTATCCAGTGTCCACGAGCAGAAGGAGCCGCTTGCAAGTCACAACCCAAATTAGCGGACGATCTGATAATTGAGAGGTATTAGGCCTGTCAACTGGTACCAGGGAACCTGGGTACCCGATGCCGTGCAATTACCCGGGTAGTAAAATTGAGCCTGAGTACCCGTGAAAATGTGGCTGCAGTGTCTATACCAACGGTGGCTAAACTGCGGCACGCGAGCCGCATTCGGTGTCTGTGTTCACATTGCGGCTCGAAAACAATTTATCAAATTAAAATTAAATCCTTTCGATTGAAATAAAAGCTTTGAAATATGTTTAACACGGAAACAATTAAGAAAAAAAATATGTTAAACTGCAACCAACTGCAATATATTTTGATACAATACACCTTTTTTTCTCTGAACAGGAAAAAAAATCGCTGAAAAAGAATTTGGTTCTTTGTATGGATCAAATTGAAATATATCGAAAACATTGAGTTACCTGTTGATACGAGCCAATGTTGTTTATCTACCCCCCCCCCCAATTTTCTCCTTCAACTTATATCCCCAACTTACTTAAAAAATCGCCTCATTCATTATCGGGTTCAAAAAATAGTCCAGCCGTTCATTAATAAATTAAATGCTGGGTCCACTCAGTAGCGCCACCCCCTGGCCCTATTTCAGCCACCTAGCGGATATGAACAATCAAGCTGCGCGGACCGCATGACTTGACTGAACGTTACGTCATTGTTGTTGACATTTCTGTTTGAATGTTCGATTTACTATAGTTTTAGTTTCTGAGTATGACGAATGCATGTACAGTTGGAATAAAAGTTTATAGTGCATTATAGTTCACAATAGTATGTTACTGGAAGCATGCCATTAGTTATTATGTGAAATGAGGTGTATTATAATGGATGGTGGCTAGATTGCAGTGTGGGACGTGGTGGTCGAGAGGTAGCGCTCTCGACTGTCATACCGATGGTCATGGGTTCGAATCCACACGAAGGTGAGGATTTGTTCTCGCGGCCTGAGGAGTCCCCGAGTCACCCATCTCCGAATGGGTACCTAACTAGACAATAGTTAGGCGGCTGGGGTAATGCGTGGAACCCCTATAGCCGTGGCCTGTGACCGCTGCATCACTTGCCAACAGATCATCTCTCATGGTCTGTGGACGCAATTATCTTCTGCACAGAAGGAGCGTCTGTATATCTAAGATAAGATAAGTGTGTAGCGGTCATAACTGCGAAATTATGCGACGTTTACAACAGGTATCTGAGAGCCCGCTCAAAAATTTTGTACGGGTTTCCGGGTAGCTTTTCTCAAACAATATTGTCATCCCTCGATAAGAACGTAACTGGGAGTGAAGCTGAACAAGAAGTGTCAGTTCCACAACCACATGCGTGAATTGCGCTCGGAAACCTAAGCCGAACTGACCCTGGTATAGAAACTTATGACGTGTACGAATTTTTGCGCCGACGCCAGACAACCAATAGCTTTTTACCTTACAAACAATAACCAATAGGTTTTTAACTCACAAACAGTGACGGGAGTCTTTGTCTACAGCCCCTTTATCCAGACCTTAGCTAGCCAAACAGCTTTAAAAGGCTTGAACAGAATACAGCTGTGTTAATTCTTAGTTTTGTATCTGTAACGTTACGCATCAAATTTAATCCACGGGCGCTATAGAAATTATGCCGAACATTGAACCCCCGTAATTATGCGCGAGAAAAAGTCCTGAGAATGATTCAGCGATACGTTATGTTTGATTAGTAAAAAAAGAAAGAAAAGAAAGCCAGTCCTATAACAGAGAAATGACTTTGTCTGACGGTAATGTTTAAACTCGTTCCTTGTTTTATTCCTGACCACCAGGTATTTTCCACTTTAACTTCTGGCGCCTAGGCACCTGGGTCGATGTGGTCATTGACGACTACCTCCCGACCAGCAACGGCAAAGTTATTTACACCCACTCCAGCTCCAAGGATGAGTTCTGGTCAGCTCTGTTGGAGAAAGCTTACGCCAAGTAAAGTTTTAGTCTTTGAAATATTAAAATTGTTGGTTTAGAAGAGGAGAGTAATTACAGGCAGTGTGTTAGAGAAATATTGGCTCTTGGAGAATCCGGTTAGAATAAATAATTTATTTATTCTCAGTTTTAAAAATGCGTTAACAATACTATTCTTTCATTAATTGGAGAACGTGGCAGTTAACGCACGCACACACACATGCACACACTCCTTACCAACCCATAAAAAACTCCACCCAAACACACCCCCACACACACAGCCATACACAAATACACTGATATCTAACATACTCTTGTCAAAACATTAACTTATTTGTGGTGTCCATGAACTCACCTGTGACAGATGTAAACCTCTAAAATATCATTGCCATCATTTTAAAGTAAACAGATCCGGAGCAGGACAATGAAACGTACAATATAAGCTAAAATAGAGTTTTGTAGGGCACTCATTTTAATGATTAAAGAAAGAACATTGGCGTGCTCGGAGATCATTGGTTAAAATTAACAAAACAAACGAGTTTGTTTAAATAATATATATGAGCATACAAACAACTGAGAAATTATACTTCTAAATTAGGTGTACTGACAAATATAATAGTGTTAAATTACTATATCTTATATTGTCACTTTTCAGACTCTTTGGGAGTTACGAGGCCCTGACGTCAGGTAAGTCTCGCGATGCGCTGGTGGACTTGACTGGAGGCATAGGCGAGGGCCTTAAGATCACGCAGTTCGGAACTTCAGAGGACGCTGCACGTCTGTTTCAGATGTTGCTAGATGCCAAAGCCAATATGTCACTGATGTGTGCAAGTGTGGAAGTGAGTGTACTTTATATCCTTTGAGTATCCTGGAAGATCATTTAAAGATAATAGTCGTCTATTCTTTATGCCCAATTAAATTACAAAAACAATAATAAGAAGGTGGCTAGTTCTGATATAGTGTTCAATACATCGACTAGGAATATTGGCTACATTATTTCTGACTACATCTCTACAAACAACTTAATCAATCACATCTTTCGCACTGCCTACACTGCCATTCGTCAGATCAGTTCAATCCATCATTACTTAAAACAGTAAAAAAAAAAAAAAAAAAAAAAAAAAAAAAAAAAAAAAAAAAAAAAAAACACCTCTAGCTCTAGTCAAGCTGATATTGATTACTGCAATTCTCTTCTGTCAAGAGCGCCAAAACAATGTTTAAATAAACTATAGAAAGTTCAAAATTCAGCTGCCAAATAAGTTCTAAAGGCAAAAAAACATGACCATGTTACTCCACTACTTTACTCACTTCTTTGGCTACCCATACAAAGCCGACTTGATTACAAACTGGCCGTTCTCTGTCAAAACTTCTTTTCTGACTCATGCCCTTCCTATTTTACCGAACTTCTGTCGTTCTACCTACCAAGTCATCAGCTATACTCTTCTGCAGACACACGCATTCTCTTTGCTCCTAAGACACGAACTAAAACATTTTGTGGAGCCAAAAGAAGAAATTCTCTATCTTTACACATCCGTAGTATTTCAACTACTAAGTCCTTCAAGACTGCACTTAAGAGGCATCTTTTCAAACTTTATTTTCAAAATTAATGACACATTTCTTTTTAATGATTAACGTAGCTGATGCATAACGTATTGTCATTTATGTTATTATAATATGAATGTTTATTTCATAAATATATGTATGTTATTATCTCCATGTAAAGCGCTGTGAGCCCGGCTCCTTGGTGGGAAACAGCACTATATAAATTATCAATTTATTTTTATTTAATTACATATCTCAGTGAAAATGTCAAAATTATAACCGCGTGGTGTCTATAAGAATATAACTTGATTTTAATCTAATCAAATAATCTTAGACATCTTTACCTAAGCATATCTACTGAAATCAGTAGTCTAGATGACACCAGAGTCCCTTAATATCGACTTTGCTGTCGTTCATATTCTTCTAAAAATCTAGCTATTTACAAATAAGAATTTGATTAAAAAATTTTCGAAAGCCCTTTTCATCAGCCTTAATTGAGGATTCCACTTGCAAAACATACTAAGTCACTTTTAGAGTGTTTGAAAAAACGTCTTTTTTGTTTGAAAGATTAAGCAGATTTTGCAAATGCTTCATTAAAAAAAATCCTTTACATTAACTTGTGGTGTCTGAGCCCGTAAGTGCGTGCTTGCTTCCCGAAAAAAACTTTGGATCAATTTTTAACCCATTTCCTCGTAAGCTAGCGAGCTGAAATTTTTGCAGGCAAACTCATGCCGATGATAAAAATGATACATACAAATTTCAGATCGTTCGAATGTATTGGAAGTGAATTATTGAACTTTTAAATCATTTTAATTATCTCTATGTATTATGTTAATTTTTTTTAGATAGAGTGTAGTGGTGCGTATTATGTTCAAGAACCTTTTCCTGTCGCGCAATAAGGTGCACATTTGATCGACAATACTTTTTAAACATATTCACGATCGGTGCGCATTATATTAAATATGTTTTACGAGACATAACTAACATTTAGTATTTTTGGATTGTCTTGCGCTGCGTATAATAATAAACAACATCATTGATCTAGTTATGTCTCGTACATATAGGATTTATAGCCAACAACTTGTTTTTTAACGTGTTTTATTAATTAACCCTGGAAGACAGCGTATTTATTGAGTTTTTAAGGACGAAAAAAAATTACTATTAAGTCTTACCATTTAAATCAGACAATGGCCTTAAATCATTTCCCCTCCAAATTGACTCAGAAGGTTTTGCAAATTAGCTCCGCAAATAATATAAATTTCTTCAACGACGTTTCCAGAATATCTCTACTTCTCAGTCTATAAATGCAACTCAAAAAGAGGCGAAACTGGCCAATGGCCTGGTACAAAGACACGCCTACAGCCTAACGGACGTAAGAAGGATCCCACTGAAGGGATCAGGTGTTTTGGCCTGGGCAAGTAGAGGAACGGTTCCCTTGATACGACTGAGAAACCCATGGGGTCGTGATGAGTGGCTGGGACCCTGGAGCGATGGGTAGGTTGTCATGGATTTAACCCTAGGAACGCATGTATATTACGAAATCGTAACAGCAACCCATGGTACGACTCATAGTACCATCTCATAGCACCATCTCATAGCACCATCTTTTAGTATCCACTCATAATAACAGCGTACAGTACCTCATAGTAAACAGCATATAGCACCAAACGATATTTGTAATCCATTTTACTAACCCATACTACATAACTCATAGTAAGAACTTATAGTCACAGCCCACAGTCGCACGAGATATCGCTACTGACACTATTTGTTTCAAACATGTCGCTTTTGTCGGTTTAAAAAAAAAAATCTATTTTTCCAGGTCCAGCGAGTGGGACCAGGTCAGCGATGCTGATTTACTGCAGATTGGGCTGACCAAGAAGGAAGATGGACAGTTCTGGTAATCCGTAGACACAGTAAAACTTAATGAGGTTAAGAATAGGCATCTGAGTTCTGTACAATGTAGACAAATTAATTCTAATTTAGAAATACAACACAAAGATAACTTAATACAACCCTCAGATAGACATATAGATAAAAACACCTTTCTTATTCCATATGCAAGAACAAACACATACAAGTTTTCTTTCTTTCCGTCCGGTATTCGGGCGTGGAATGGGTTACCTGAAGAAACCAGGAAAGCCAACACTTTATCATCATTTAAAACTCTAGTAAGAATACAGGACTAAACACAAACCATAGAAATACGTAGGACGCAATAATATTCTGTGCAGAAGGAGCGTCTATAACATATAAGATAAGATAAGATAATTGCGTGTCAGAATCAATTGTTAATGGTCAGAGTCTTCTGTGTGTGCTCATATATTTACATCCACGTAACACCTTAAATGAGATGGTCAAAAACTAACTGCTGTTAATCGCTCCATTACTAGGATGTCATTCGAAGATTTCTGTCAACACTTCACCGACATTGACATATGTCACATCATGCACACGACATTTTTTACGTTGAAGAAAACTTGGAAAGAACAAGTGACCGTCGGAAGCTGGTCAGTGCCACAGGGGAGGGCAGGAGGCTGCAGCAACAATCCTACTTTTTTAAACAACCCGCAGGTGCGTAGGATAGTTGTTTACATCCGGTTTAAATTTAAAGGGGATATTGCGTCATTTATATCAGGTTTTTTTTAAAATCTGAGTTTATCACCCATCATTTTATTGAACATTGAACAGAACCAAAAAATCCACACCATGACACACATACACATTAACTCAGACACACAAACAAACGCACACATACTCACACACAAGTGCACACAACAATATGAATATACATCTGTGTGCTGATCTTCATATTGAAATTCTTCTACCCCCCTACTTTTTTCTATCTCACTCTCACAGTATCTTGTGGATGTTTCAAGTGACGAGAATGAGGTATTTATCTCACTTGAGCAAGAGGACAGGAGATCTCTCAGACTAGAGAACTACTTTATTGGGGTTTCAGTGCTGCAGGTATATACACAAATTGTTTGGTCGGAGATATGCCTGTCAAAGGGTGACCGGGAACCTAAGTACTCGTTGCCAGGCCATTATTACCAGGGCATTTAAACTGCATGATAATATGGCTGCAATGTCTATACAAACGGAAGACAAAATGCGGCTTAAGAACTGCATGCGGCTCTTGTGTGTTCACATTGCAATTCGCGAACAATTTATCAAAAGAAAACTTTTTTGTTTGAAATGCATTCTGTATTATTCATTAAACTTAAAAAAAAAACACCTAAGAAGAATTATATGTAAACGGGAAATAAAATACGGTCCCGACAATGTACAATTAATTTTGATACATCTTTTTTTCTCTTATCATGAAATAGGTTTTGATTCTTTGATTGAATCAAGTAAGGAAAACACGACCGCACCGACGAAAATAAGGATGGACAGAATAAAATGAAAGAGACGGTATTTTGTGTTCTTAATAAATCCCGCTTTTATTATATGACAGGACACTAACCTTTCTTTAAATTGTATCCTCACCATTGAGTTACCCGTTGAGACGAGCCAAAGTTGTTTATCTAAACCTCTACCCACCCCCCTCCAATCCTATAACCCGCATCCTTTCCATTCGCCTGTTACTTGCATAAACATGATTTTGTTAAGACGTACAAAGTTGGTCAGTATTTAAAGTTAATAAATTAAATAATCAATAACAGTGTCGGATGCGTGTAATGTATTTCACTTTTGTATTAATGATAATGTAAACAAAGTTTAATTTTTAGCTGCAACAATAATCGTATTTTAATCAAACAAACATATGTACATGAGGACACTGACACCACATAGCATGGTTACAAATACTGCATTACTGTACCATATGTGGCGAGAAAGATGTGAATATTGTTTGACAAGTCGTCTAGCGGTGTAATATGTAAGTTATCCCCTCTCGCCTACACGCACATACTTTAGTGATCTCTTGCAAACGATAATCAACAAACTAAATAGTGAAAATGTAACAATAATTTATTATACATTATTTACAATAAGCGGAAACTAGTTCCGGTTTGGCCTAAATTCATCATCATTAGGCTTAATCATTAAGCCAATTATAATAGTGATTATAGGGTTAATACTCTAATTCAAGGTTGGCATGCCCCGCTCCGTGGGCGGTTGGTTCTGCACAGTCCTTGTTCAGTGTGTGGCTCCAGGTTGTCGCGCCCCGCTCCGTGAAGCGGTGGTTCTGCACGCTTCCTGTTCAGTGTGTAGCTTCACCTATGGAATGACCGGCTTCTATACTTGTATGGTGTGTATAGGCATCAACCAGTGCGGTTGGCGTCAGCGTTACGTTAGGAGTAAGGCTTGTAAGGATGATTTGTCCTCCTCAGGTCCTGTCGATCGGTGCAGGGGTGAGGTAGGGGTGGTATACAAGTCGCGTGGATAGCGGTGAGTCCAGCTCTTGGTCCAAATATGTCGACACTTCGTTGGGCAGGGTTGCTGTCCGGAGTTCGTGTTATCTCCCAGTACAGGCGGATGCCTAGAAGCCAGACTAAGATAGAAAGAATACACATATGGGTAGTTTCTCCACTTGTCTGTCTAATCCACCCTTCTGGCTGCTGAGCCTTCAGAGCAAGGTGCCAAAAGGGGATCAGAAAACATTATCATGAAACACATGGTCATTTAATATATTCCGCAACATAAGACTGAAATAATATTTCATTACCACCACCATAGGGCAGATCTATCTGGCTGACACCTTGTAAGTGGATGGTGGTATAAATACATTAATGTTATTGATTACACCAATATAATTCGATCCATCTACCTAAAGGATCGCGTGTTATCACATTTAGTTATGAAAATAGAAGTACAAAGTCGCACGTGGCCGCGCATGGTGTCATGGGGGTCAACATGTTTCAACAATTTCAATCCGACATTGCACAAAGATTAATATTTAAATAATGGTGTAAAATATATTTATAAATACGAGGGAATCAAGTTAGAGTTCAAACTTACATAGATTCTGGTCAACGAGAATAATGCCGGCTCTCCCACAACAAGGATGGCTATGGATGTAATTCGGTGAAATGAATTCACATAAGACACCACACTTTGTAGTCACTTTAGCGGATGAAAGAGAGCGTGTTGCTTTGATGTGTTAACCTTTATACACGACGGGTAATTTTATGCAGCTCTTCCTGATTGGATGTTGCTTGTCGGCCTCACTATCTGGCAACCTTGACCGGTCATGTGCTCCGGTGCATACCTAATTAACAACCTTGACCCGTCATGTGATCCGTCCATAGTGACTTCCCTTTTGTTTTTGTTGTTATTTCGTGCAAGTGACGGGGGCTCCATAAATTTCGTCACACCATAGTCATTTTGAATGGATACAACATATGTATTAGAATTAACAAAAAATGAAGCAAATTTAAAGGCACATTGGATAGTGATCAATACAGTACGCACAGTACAGTTAATAATAGTACAATACAGTACAATGCGATAGGGTTCAGCTAATAATAGAACAGTACAGTACGATTCGATAGTGTTCAGGTAATAATAGTTCAGTACAGTGCGATAAAGTTCAGGTAATAATAGTACATTACAGTACAATGCGATAGGGTTCAGGTAATAATAGTACAGTACAGTACGATTCGATAGGGTTCTGGTAATAATAGTACAATACAGTGCGATAGGGTTCAGGTAATAATAGTACAGTACAGTACAATGCGATAGGGTTCAGGTAATAATAGTACAGTACAGTACGATTCGATAGAGTTCAGGTAATAATAGTACAGTACAGTGCGATAGGGTTCAGGTAATAATAGTACAGTACAGTACGATGGAATAGGGCTAAGAGCCTAATCTGCTAACATGAGGAGCGCAAATGAGGAAGCATGCCGTTGGCTACTATGTGAAATGAGGTGCAAGGATGGTGGTAGGTTGCAGTGTATAGCGTCCATGACTTCAAAAATTACGCGGCGTTTCGAACGGATACCCAGGTACTCGTTCAAAATTTTGACGGGTACCTGGGCAGTTTTTTTCAACAATATTGACGGTACTAGTTGGGTAAGAAAATTGTTTCTATAAGCTAAAACGTATGAGTTATTTCAGGCTTTACTATTTCATGGGCAAGACTGCAACGCCTACAGCTCGAAGTCTTTTTTTTTTGTTTTTTTGTAGAAACTTGCGACATTGTGAAGGTATATGTGGAAGTTTCGTAAAACTAACTTCCCTCTGGCTAAAATAAAACCCAAAGAATGCGCCTGGACTGTACCGACGGTATTATTTCCATTTCATTGTCTATTCTCCAGACAGATCTCAACCGGAAATACAGAATGCACGACCCCATGGGTAAAATCAACATATCATCATTCGTAAGGTCTCGCAGCATTCTGTCTCGGGTTCCCCTTAAAAAGGGTCGCTACTGCCTCATACCTTCCACATTGGACTCAGGGTTTGAAGGAAAATTTCTGCTCCGGCTCTACAGTTCGAAAACCATATTGACCAAGTGAGTGCGCCACTTCCGATAATTTATGTCTCCCATAACAATTGTGTCTCCTTACTGCCTGCTTTACCCATCTCCGTGCTTAGAGGCGTATTATAAGGCTGGAGATCGGGTAGCTATATTTTTTTTTGTGTTGGCTCCAGCCCAGAAATATGTTTATGTTAAAGGAAACGCTCCCGTCTCACCTCGAGAGGCACTTACAGTAATACCGAGAAATAAAAAAAAATCATGTTAAGCCTGGTCCCTTTTGGAACTCAGGACGTGTTAGCGCATTTTCGTATTATGTATCAGTACTTATGTTAGATATCAGCATTATGTAGTTATCAGTAATTGTGTTTAGATTTTAGACATATTTTTATGAATTTTCTTGTGTAATGAATATACCTGACATTTTTTTAATTTAAAAGTAATTTCTTTACATTTTAAAAATTTTTATTTTCTCTTTAATCTAACTACAAGTCACCACAAATGATGACGTAAAACTCTCTAAACTTTTACACATATTCTAATGACGTCAACAAAAAAAAAACAACAAAAAAACTAATTCTTTTGCACGCCTTCGCACCACTCTTGAATGCTTGAAAAATGATGTATTCGACTTCCGGCAATGGCGGCCATTCCCTGCGCCAGTGTTACCTCTCGATTCGCAAAGTTTTTTGGTAGTTTTAACGGGGTTTTTTAACGGATCGAGTAACTGAGTGTTGATGCACAAATGGCAGGTCAGGACATACAAAAAACATATATACATCATGGGTCTAGGACTTATGGATGCTGTGATCAAAGGTGATGACAGACGGACAAAACGGGTGCAATAGCGCATTCGACTTCTCGAAAATGCGCTAAAAATGCGAGTTGTTTGATCAAAACAAAAAGTTAAAGCTTATTGTTTATTAAAATATATTGTTTAGACCACACAATTTCGTTTGTGTATCTTGTATTTTATTTATAACCTCTATCGCGTCTTATATATTTAAAACAAGAAAAAGGAAAATTACGAAAGTCGAAAAAACGACAACAAACAACTAGACAAATACACTAAACAGTATATTACAAACCTAAACGAAACCACCGCCTTCTTATTAATAGAAAATAACCATCAATATTTAAGTAATATTTATTATAAGCAATCCAATGGTCTTGTTAAGGTGACAAAGTCGGTTTATTCTATTTTTAAAACAAAATTTTGAAAAGCCCCCTATATGGAGTTTTATTCCCCCCTCCCCTCCCCCTTACTGGCTTAAATCTCTCTAACTTTAAAATACAAGCCCCGACTGATCTACCCGCCACACTACTCGACCACATTACACATAACAACACGCCCTTTCAGTTTCTGGACAAACGTCATTTAATTTCTTCGTGTAATTAATGTGAGCATTAACATTTTCTTCGTATTTAGAGGTGTTAAAAATATTTCCTATTTCAATTTTGCTCAGAGAACTGATCAAAGACATGCCAGGACCGCCCGGATGTTTAGGAAGACCAATCAGGGCGGCCACTGCCGTCACTGTACTTCGTTTGGAAGGTCTGGGAATTCCCAGTGTGCAAGGAGGTATAACTCTTGGAGGTTCGCTTCAGTAGGAATTACTAATGCACTGCTGACTTTAGACGAGATTGAGTAAAGCTGCAGAAATACACTATGCGTACAAATACGCCGTACATGTATAGAAGTCAGGGGCGGATTAAGGCTGCACGGGGCCCCGGGCTGCATTGAAACGTGGGCCCTATCCAGCCAGCGTCCCTTAAAATAAAATGATTGTTAACAGCTAATATAGGACTGTAACTAAATATTAATAATGAAAACAAAATAAACGAACACGAAGAAATAACTGTTTAAAGTGTTTGCGGTGTGTTTACAATTGAGTGTGAAAAGAAACTTTTTATTTCCCACTGCTGGGAATCGAACCCCACACCGGTCGCATCTCGCGCCTGTACTCTCTCCACACGTCCAGCGGAGCTTGTCTAAAATGAGAAATTTGAAAAATATAAACTATACTTTATACTATGTTCTATGAGTGAGCCAATTAAATCACACTTTATCGATTTTTAACACTATCAGGGCTGAATCGCGATCAGTTGTATAGTTAATATTTATAAATTTTTAAATTTTTTCTATTTTCAAGGGTTCGTGCAAACATTTGTACACTATTATTATAAATATAAAAAGTTTGGGGGCCCCTAAACCGTCGGGGGCCCCTGGCTTTAGCCCGCCTCAGCCCCCCCCCCCTAATCCGCCATAGATATAAGTGCAATATTGAGTTCAACTTCAACTATAGAATAGAAGTTTACTACCGGGACATATTTAGACAAATACTATCGGGTACAAATATAGAAGCGCACTATTGCGTACAGGGTACACTTATAGATGAGTACTATTACGTACATTTATAGAAGTATACAATTGCGTAGATCTTTTAAAATTTACAATCGTGTACATTTTTACAAATGTACTATCGTGTAATTGTATAGAAGTGTACTATCGTGTAATTGTATAGAAGTGTACTATCGTGTAATTGTATAGAAGTGTACTATCGTGTAATTGTATAGAAGTGTACTGTCGTGTAATTGTATAGAAGTGTACTATCGTGTTCAGGTATAGAAGTGTACTGTGTCATCAAGTGTGAGAAGAAGTCCCTGAGGACGGGAACTTCAGCCAAGTCAGCAGAGCCCCAGTGGAAAGACCGTGTGACGTTTTACAGGCGGAGTCCCGATGATGACATTGTTATAGAGGTAAAAACATTCTTCTATCATTTTAGTCTTCTTTTCTCTCACCTCACAAGAACTATCCGACCGACCAGCCTACAACCATGAGCCCAAACCAAAACCCAATTCTAAAACTCAAACGTAGCCAGCTACATGCCTAGGTGGATAAGATTATCAACTTTTTTGTTTTTCTACATCTCGCCCCGCCCGCTGCGAACTATGTATTTTATATTCTATTCTAATATTTTGTAAGACAATCATTACTATCTTAAAGTTTTGGGTAGCACCTGGACAACCTGTTCCATCTGCCTGACAGTGCCATAAAACATCGAGTTTAGGACTCATTCGCTTCCATAGCCTCCCCCAGCGCGGAGCACAAAGTCAACGTGGGCTAGGCTGCAACGCCAACAGTTCGAGTCCCTGTTGTGGTCCAGTACGAGTTGGTGGGGCAGTATTATTTCTTTTAAAGTATTAACTTTTTACTTTTCTCTACAAATGTTTCTTTTTCAATATCATAAGTCAAATAAAACTTTATATTTCTTCTACTTTGTGTCATATATCTCAGGCTTGGGTGAAAAATCTCATCACAGACGACCTGATCGGGGCGATGAAGTTATCTCTATCGCAAGCCATACACCATTCTCAAAAGAACACAATGTGGAGGTAGGTAACATAGTATAACATGCCCATCTCTTTCTTCTGTATAGTAAGCGTTCACGATGTTTATTGTTTGTACCATTATATATTCTGCGTATCTTGTAAATATTTTTTTTTTTTTTTTTTTTTTTTTTTTTTGTTTGTTTGTTTGTTTGTTTTGCTTGTTTGTTGGTATGGGGGTGGGGGAGGAATCTTTGCAAGAAATGCGCAACTTATCTAATAAAACTAAAATTGTTATGATTTCAAATTACATTCGAAACAAAACATTATAATACTTGTATTTACTTGATTGCGTGTTCTTATCTTAGAGAGATCTTAAATTTGTTAACTATTTTTCTTGAGGTGTTAATGATTGAAAACAAAATCTTTGCAAACATGCAGGCACGAGCTGAGTGCGATAAACAAATATGGCAGGGTAGAACGACACGGGTTTCTCTGGGTCAAGGTCAAACACACGACAGACTTGATGGATGTCTAAACGCAGACTTATAGGTGCTAGAGTATGTGCTAATATATGTGTTGAAGTGTGTGCTGATATATGTCATGGAGTATGTGCTGATATATGTCATGGAGTATGTGCTGATATATCCTTGAGTATGTGCTGATATATGTGCTGGAGTATTTGCTGATATATGTGCTGGAGTATGTGCTGATATATGTCCTGGAGTATGTGCTGATATATGTGCTGGAGTATGGGCTGATATATGTCATGGAGTATGTGCTGATATATGT
>MUZC01000776.1:0-18534 GCA_002072015.1 Radix auricularia | reverse complement strand
CTGGAGTATGTGCTGATATATGTGCTGGAGTATGTGCTGATATATCTCCTGGAGTATGTGCTGATATATTTCCTGGAGTATGTGCTGATATATGTCATGGAGTATGTGCTGATATATGTGCTGGAGTATGTGCTGATATATGTTCTTTAGTATATGCTGATATATGTGCTGGAGTATGTGCTGATATATGTGCTGGAGTATGTGCTGATATATGTCCAGGAGCATGTGCTGATATATGTGCTGGAGTATGTGCTGGAGTATGTGCTGATATATGTCATGGAGTATGTGCTGATATATGTGCTGGAGTATGTGCTGATTGCTGATATATGTGCTGGAGTATGTGCTGATATATGTCGTGGAGTATGTGCTGAAAAAATTGCTGGAGTATGTGCTGATATATGTCCTGGAGTATGTGCTGATATATGTCCTGGAGTATGTGCTGATATATGTCCTGGAGTATGTGCTGATATATGTCATGGAGTATGTGCTGATATATGTCCTGGAGTATGTTCTGATATATGTGCTAGAGTATGTGCTGATATATGTCATGGAGTATGTGCTGATATATGTGCTGGAGTATGTGCTGATATATGTGCTGGAGTATGTGCTGATATATGTGCTGGAGTATGTGCTGATATATCCTTGAGTATGTGCTGATATATGTGCTGGAGTATGTGCTGATATATGTGCTGGAGTATGTGCTGATATATGTGCTGGAGTATGTGCTGATATATGTCCTGGAGTATGTGTTGATATGTGTCCTGGAGTATGTGCTGATATATGTCCTGGAGTATGTGCTGATTGCTGATAAATGTCCTGGAGTATGTGCTGATATATGTCATGGAGTATGTGCTGATATATGTCCTGGAGTATGTGCTGATATATGTCATGGAGTATGTGCTGATATATGTCCTGGAGTATATGCTGATATATGTGTTGAAGTATGTGCTGATATGTGTCATGGAGTATGTGCTGATATATGTCATGGAGTATGTGCTGATATATGTCATGGAGTATGTGCTGATATATGTCATGGAGTATGTGCTGATATATGTGTTGAAGTATGTGCTGATATATGTCCTGGAGTATGTGCTGATATATGTCATGGAGTATGTGCTGATATATGTGTTGAAGTATGTGCTGATATATGTGCTGGAGTATGCGCTGATATATCCTTGAGTATGTGCTGATATATGTCATGGAGTATGTGCCGATATATATCATGGAGTATGTGCTGATATATGTCCTGGAGTATGTGCTGATATATGTGCTGGAGTATGTGCTGATATATGTCCTGGAGTATGTGCTGATATATGTCCTGGAGTATGTGCTGATATATGTCCTGGAGTATGTGCTGATATATATTCTGGAGTATGTGCTGATATATGTGCTGGAGTATGTGCTGATATATGTGCTGGAGTATGTGCTGATATATGTGTTGAAGTATGTGCTGATATATGTCATGGAGTATGTGCTGATATATGTGTTGAAGTATGTGCTGATATATGTCATGGAGTATGTGCTGATATATGTCATGGAGTATGATCTGATATATGTCATGGAGTATGTGCTGATATATGTCATGGAATATGTGCTGATATATGTCATGGAGTATGTGCTGATATATGTCATGGAGTATGTCATGGAGTATGTACCGAATAATGTCTGGAGTATGTGCTGGAGTATGTGCTGAACTATGTTCTACAGTTTGTTTTTTTCGTGTGTGCTAGTTTTTTAGAGCCTGGAATTTGACCCCGACATTGTATTACAGATAGTTTGCTTATATCTCTCGTGTCTTATTCACAGAAAGGAAAGACAAACTTCTCATTGGTCAACCAAATTATGTCTGGCAAATCTACACAGCGCAAAGATTGTGGCAGGATTTTATAGATGACAGACACTTTTAAAACGATTTTTTATATGCTCATCTCAAACCACTCACGTGAAATGTGTTGATGATTAGTCAGTCTCATTATAATCTATATATATATAAAAATCAAAGTATGTCTGCTTGTATGTGTGTGTGTGTGCTTATCCTTAATTAATAGGTGACTAAACCATTCATCCGATCGTCATAAAATTTTTCGAGACTGTTGAGAACCCTCAAGGAATGGTAACTGGCTACCTTATTTTCTCCTTTAACACTAAAGAGGCGCCAGGGGCCCTTAATGTCAATGTTTGCTTATATGAGCTATATAAAAATTAGTTTAAGCGCTATCTACTTGATAAATTGATGGATCTAAACCAAACTTTGCAATTATATTCTTGATAGCCAATATTAAAATACTATAGGTTGATCATCTCCTAAGGGCCGCCCTTTTGGGGCTGGGGGCCCATAATACCTATTTTTTAAAATAAACCTTTAAGATTTTATTCCCCAATTCAATTATTAAATATGTGGACAAATGATGATAAATGTATCCATTATTATCCACTTAAAATAAACAGGTGTTTTCAACTTTATATCTTGCCGTGAGTGGGCCCTGGGGCCCTTAATGTCATAATTTTATAATAATAGCTAAGTTTATGTGTTAGCTACTGAGTAGATGAATGGATCTTACAAAAAATTGTCTACAAAAACTTGGTACCTCATATTAAAATAATTAAGGGCACTGAAGTTCAAATGTCAATTTTTTCGGGGCAGGGGGGCCAAAATACCTGTTTTCGTAAACGTGTAAGATTTTATTCAACAATTCTATTATTAAAGGTCTTGACAAATAATGATAAATGTGTCCATTATTATCCTTATTTAAATGAACAGATGTTTAGAACTTCATGTCTTGCCCTGATGGGCCATCGGACCCTTAATGTTCTTTTTTGCTTATGTGAGCGATATAAAAATAGTTTAAGCGCTAGCTACTTAGTAAATTGATGGATCTTAACCAAACTTTTCAGTAAATGTTTAAGATATTTTGCCCATTCAATTTTTAATGATCTTGACAAATAATGGCCAATATATATGTTATCATGCAAATTGAGTTTGCTGAGTTCACTCCAACGATCGGTGACCACACCCCACACCCACCCGTACCCATTTTAGAGAATTTTGGAGTTAAGACACTTTCATTCTGTCCCTAAAATACGAAAGTAGAGTTCAAGCAAGAAAGCTTCATATATTGGTTCACAGCTGATGTCAAATTAAGTCAGTAGTCCTTATCAGGCCTTGATTGTGTTTTTATACAGCACCTAACACGGTGCTGTCTGGGTTGACTCAATAGAAGAGTAACTAATTTTCTTCCGGCTTCCAGTCCGATCTTTTGGACAGACATTGGTCAGTTTGGCGAGTTCCCTAGCAGTCTACTTTCACATATAGAATAGTTGGACTTGAATTGATAAAACATTAATTAATGACATGAAGTGTCCTCAAATAGAAGAATAATGGAAGTAAGTGTTTCATCCAGAGTGTATAAGGGACAAGGCCAGCCACAACAGATTCCACATAAAAGCTGCCTGTCACCTTAAAGGTGTTGTGTTAGTTTTTCTTTTCTCTCATGTCTTTGAACGTGTTCACCAGCTTCCTCTCATTTCGGATATTTGAAATTTTTGGTTTAGAGCTTTCGCTAGAGAAATACATTTACTACTGAGAAATTAGGTTTGATCTTTGAGCAGTGGACCAGAAATTACCCGAATATTATAGTGTCACGTTTTTATCAACAAAACACATTTGAGGGAGTTAAGCCATGAAAATTGTTTAAAGAGGTTGAACTGAATTGCTTTTCTTTATTAGGAAAGAAATAGATGACGTACAACAAACAGCATCACGAAAAAAAATTTAATATCCGTCAGTGCATAAGTTTAACAAATTAAATAATGTGTGAAATTATAGAGGTATGGTATTTTATGCATTACAATTAAAAACAACAGCGAAAAAAAAAAGTTTAATGCAAAACAAATTTTGCAATTTGATACCTATATTCTTCCAAGTCAATTTATGTGATTACTTTGTAACTTTATGTATAAATGCAACTATTTGTTTCAACAATCAGCCAATAAAGTAAAGTCAGTTTTAATTTCAGTAAATTCATATGATCTACATTTTTATGGCTAGTAGGAATTAATTCAATTAAATAGTTTAATCCTAAAAAAGTAATGATCAGTTAATTTAGTTTATATAAAAAAAACATCTTTACCTTCACAAATTCGCTTATACGCCATAACACTGCTTTTTTTCGATCACGCAACTTGAGATGACAATTCTCTTGTCTAATCTATAATGACGCGCCTTCTATACCGAAGATTCTTGTGGCGTGGCAATCAGGGTTGCCAACTCAATAAAATAAAATTTACGGAAAAATATAAGAATTTTCAACAAAATTTACGGACAAAATTTTTTTTTTTACGGACTCATTTAACATAAAATGGTTACCTTAAAACGAACGAATATGAAGCATAATCCAAGCATTGTAGCTAAAAATGTAACGTCTCCAAATGAACACGTCTCTATTACTATGTTCATATTTTATAACGATAGTTTATTGTATGACATTCAGCATCATTGACAGTGTTTAATTCCTCCTGCTTATGATCATACATAGAAACATTTACACTGTCGATCATTGTGGGAGTAATTTTTCCCGGCCCATTTATCACAGTCAGTAAAGTTTCCAACATTGGAGTAGACAATTTGTTTCTCAAGTACGTTTTTAATAAACTAATAGCAGAAAAAACGCGTTCTACTTCTGATGTTCCATGTGGAAGCCTGAATATGTTTTGCGCTTCTACCATCGTTGCGAACGTCTTGCACATCATCAGATGCAACGCTAAATTTTTTTCTACTACACGTACATACAAAGATATGTTTGGAATCATTGTCCGTTGATATACAGTCCTTAAATTCGCCATTTGTAATCCTTGTAGGTTGAAAAAAGCACATTTTGTTCCCTTTAGCTTTTTTAACAATAATTTTATCCGCGTTTTCGTTTATTTTACAGTTTTCACTGCGGCTATAGTGCCGCTATCGTCTTCGCTCGTATTCATCTTTTCCGCCCTTTTTAAAAAAAAAACAAATATTTTTTTTACATTCATGTCGTCATAATTTATGCGTAATTGGACGTACAACTTACGATCTATCTAAACTTTAAACAAATCTAACTTGCCACGATGCGTCTCACCGCGCGAGCCTAGCTGTCCAGAAAGTGCTTACAGCTATGAATAGAGCGCGAGATGCCACTAAAAAACTCTAAAAATTAAAATTTGATTTAAGAAAATAGATATCACAAACATAATTTACTTTTTTTTTTTTAAAACGTTGAGATTGTCAATTTTTTTTACGGAATTTTAAAGAACTGGCAATTTAGGACAAATCTTTACGGACTGTCGTTTTGTCACTTGTTGTTTTGTCGTTTTTTCATTTGTCGCTTTGTCTGGTTTCCCTTATGTTGATAATCTGTTTCTGTACAGTAAAGCACAAAGTAAAGCAAAAGTGTATTTACATATAGTAAAGGTAAAGTAGTTGTAGCTTTTCATACACTACAGCACCATTATATTGTAATTCAGTACACCATACAAATGGCTAGCAGCTAAGACGCCAACACGTCTCTATTAGCAAGAATAAATAAATAAATAAGATGCCAGTTTCAAACTTAAAGTGTGTTTGGAAGAGAAATGGCGAAAATAGCTTCAAAAAACTTTGTGGTTGCGGCGATGATCAAGACTTGAAATAAAACACAATGTTGATGACGATCCACGAAATAAGTGAAGACCACATAGATTGAGGTCTATAGCTGTCTAAAGTTTCTTTGATTGGAATAATGCTCATGATGAAGGAAAACGCACTTAACAAAAAGGTCTTCTTGTATGGCCAGTCCTCTTAAACGACGGAATGTACGGTACTTGTATTTACTCGACGGCTTGGTGTTGCCTGAGAAATATTGTAATATTGTTTAGAAATCTTTGTAAGGTATTAATTGAAAATAGAGTCTTCGCTAACATGCAAACACGAGCTGAATATGATAAACAAAGATGGCCACGAAAAGCGACAAGGGTATCTCATGGTCAAGGTCAAACACACGACGAACTTGATGTATGTTTAAACGGAGACGTTATTAAACACGTGTATGTGCTGGAGTGTGTGTTGATATATGTGCTGAGTACGTGCTGATATATGTGCTGAAGGTTGTGCCGAAGTATGTGCTGAAGTCAGTTGCGCGTTTTTGATGTGACGTCAAATGTGTGATTACCCTCTTCACCACCCCCTGTGAGTGACGTCATTTATGGACGGCACCTAGCAGGGCGTCAAATCGGAGATCGCCCCGGGCGGCAAAAGTTCTAGCTACGCCACTGGCAGAAGTTGGCTGAAATATGTGCTGGAGTATGTGATGAAATATTAGCTGGAAGATGTGCTGTAGTGTGTGCTGGACTATCTGCTGGAGTGTGTGCTTGAGTATGTTCTAAGGCAGTTGTTCCAAAACTTTTTATTTGTGGTGACCCCTTTTTATACCTCCAGGAAATTTAAATAATTTCTTTTCAAAGAGTAAACCCGTCGTGATCCCCTTGGGGTTCGTGACCCACAGTTTTAGAACCGCTGGTCCAAAGTATGTGTTGTTATATGTGCTAGCTTTAAGGAGCCTAAAAATATGACCCCGACACTGTATTACAGACAGGACGCTTTTATCTCTCTCATAGAACAGAACACGAACTTCCCATTAGAAATGTCCAGTAACCAAATTATGTCCCGCAACTCTACCCAGCGCAAAGTTTGTGGGCACAATATCATCAGATGCCAGACATGTCAAACGATTTCTTTTCTATGAGTATCTCATAAGCATCTGATCAAGGAAAAAGTGTGTGTGTGTGTGTGTGTGTGTGTGTGTGGGGGGGTTAATTCTAACAATCGAACTTCAAATATCGCACATGGATTTCGTTTCAATCATTTTTTTTAAATCCGTCGATATTCGCAGTTAGTAATTGTAATTTTACAAAGAACTTCAATTTTTTATCAATTTATTTAGTGTTGTTATTTTTTTTTTTTTTNTTTGGGATTTCCATCTTTTAAAAGTTAAAGCTTTGCAATGTCTAAATTGAGGACTACACTTAATTCAGTTACTAGTCCTTTTTCTTTGCTTACTGATATTTGACAATTAAAAATTGTTCTAAAAATAAATAAAATTGTGATTGCTTAAGATTTAGGAAATATGAAATAATGTTAGGGCTTATATATTAAATAATTGTAAAAAGTAAAAGTTTTAAAAACATTTTTACTTTGCATCAATGATTTCATATTTTCATGATTTTTGAAGAATGCATCCACTTTGAAAAATCGCATTTGTCCTCAAATTTATTGCGACTTCAAACATTGGTTAAAATATTTCTGAGTGTAGCCTGATTCGTGATATTTTATGCGTATTATAGAAATTTTCTGTTCAGTTGAGCGTGTTTTTCTTGTCAATTACATGACATTCATGTGACATTTTACTCTTATGAATGTATAATATTTATGCAAAAAATGTTTGTTGGTGTTTAAAATTGTATTTACTATAATATTTGAGCAACAGGAAATAAACTATATTTTTTAATATAAAAATTTTCGTGTGATTTTTCAAAGGTTACTCTTCTAACACTAATGATTAGTTCACTAATGCTTTCTTACACCATTCCCTGTTAATCATAAGTCTAGTCGGATTTTAAGAAAACCCCCCAAAAAGTTTTTGACTATAAAACTTTTATATTTGAGACATGACTGAAAGAATGTTCATTATAATGCGTATCGCATGACAATCAAAAAAAAAAAAAAAAAAAAAAAAAAAAAAGACAAACAAACAACATTTTTGTTATTTCTCAAATATTTAAAGGATTTATAGTAAAAAAACAACAACAAAAAACTTCTACAGTCTGCCTGCTAAATTTCAGCTCGATTTAATCACGGGAAAAGGGTTATAAAAACATTTTAAATATAATGCGCACCTCGAGACAGATTAGCAATTAATAGTATTTACATTTACAGTTAGGGAATATATTTTTAAAAAGTTACGTCATTATAATACGCACCGAACCGCGCGACAGGAAAGTATTAAAAAGGTTTTTCAATATAATACGCACCGCGACACTCAAGCACGGACATTAACATGTTACATTAACATACAGAGAGATAATCTAAAAATTCATTAATTTAATTACAGTAAAGTCGATTGATCTGAAATTTTAATTGATCAATTTTAATCATCGGAACAAGTCTGCCTACAAAGTTTCAGCTGGCTAGCATACGGGGAAGTGGGTTAAAATCGATCCAAAGTTTTTTTCGGCAGGCAAACAATCAAGCGAACATTCAGACGCCAAGATTTATATAAAAGTTTCACAAAAGACTCCTTGTATAAGCAAGTGAACGATATCCGTGTTTACTTCAAAACCTTTTATTGTAAGTGCAAGTGTTGTTTTTGCTTATTAAAGTTTTATGATGAATTATTGAAAAGGTATCGTGTTATTTGTGTGTGTGTGTGTGTGTGTGTGCTACTTGCCACTTAAACGAGCCAAATTAGTTTCAATATTCAACACAATAGGGACTTAACAATGAACATAGAAAACATTTTAAAAAAGAAACTTTGACAGTGTTTTCTGGTTTAAGTAACGTTTATCGTCTTTGGGGCACAACTTCTCTTATATACAGGGAATTATTATTGATTTCGTTACCAACACTTAGTGTAAACTTTTTTTCCCCAAGCAACTGTTAGTAAGGGAAATGAATAAGGATTTCTTAAGTCTCACACCAAAATGGACTGTATCAACTTTATTGTACAATTCAATATTAAATATTATTAAGATCTTAAAATCCGCACCAATAACTCCTAGCGTTGCGTTATATTGTTTCAGTAATTTTAAAATATTGACATTAGTACTAATGCATACCTTCTGAGGAAGAAAAAAAAATGTGGAAAAAATAAATAAATAGGAGACAGGGTCCTCAATAACTGACTTTTATTATGTAATGACTGACGGATCACACAGTGGCGATAAGGTGAACTAGTGAAACAGTCAAGGGTAAAAAAAAGCTACATAAATTGAATTAATTGTAAAAATTTCAAAAAATAACTTCGAGTGTTATTGGTGAATGAAAAATAAAGAAAAATGAGAAAGTTCAGTAGTTTAATGGAACAATTTAAATATTTTAGTCCGTTACAAATTTCACCAATGAACTTTCCAAATAATCATATTTTTATTTTTGTTAAAAATAGTTAGAAAAAAAAAAGAAAGGAAAGGAAAACCTACAAATGCTGAGGTTTTAACTCTACATGCAGTTATTTAGAAAGTGATGTATTTTTCCACATAAAATAATATAAATTCTCTTTTAATAGTATGAGATATACGAAAAAGTAAACCATATTTTGTAAATGTTATAAGGATAAAGGAAACACAAAAGCATAAAAATGGAAACTTTTAGTAAATTTATTTTAAAAATTGTAATAAAATTGCTATAAAACCCTTAAAGTCAATTTTAATTTAGCATAATTGAATAGTGGATAATTTTAAAACTGTATTTATATTTTGTTCGAAGTAAAAGAAAAGAATTAAGATATGGAAACCTTTGGTGAAGTGTTTTGGAATTCCGAGTTATTTTTAATTTCTTCAGAAATATGTATTTAATTTTGATGTCTTTACACCAAAAAACAGCAGCAGCAGCAATATTAGTACTACTAGTAATACCAATAACTAGAATAACAGACACACTAAATAAAACAAACAAACACTGTGAAGTGCAAATGCATGTTTCTTTCTTCTTATTAAAAAAATAAATCTTATTCGTTTTAACTTACAAAGGAAACCTTATCTGAATTTGATTATTTCTTTAACTCAATAAAACAACAACACCGAAACACTTCATTCGACGTTGCTTAGCATTTATCTTATTTTACTTCTTGACATCAGTCGAGGGTCCCGTTGTTTGGTCCAGCTGAAGGTACCACTCGTTGGTACAAATCCTCCCGATCTTCTCCTTGAGTCCATCACACGATTCGTCCCTCTCCTCCCCCTCGGCCTTGTCGCAGTCTTTGCTGAAGTACTCGTGCTCCGTCTCGGCGCACTCCTGCCAGGCCTTGGAGTAGCAGGCCCCGAGGGTCTTGTAGTACAGATCCCAGCACTGGTCGTAACCTTTCTCCCCAGTGCAGCTGTTGTAGTTCGCTTGCGCCTCGGCACACGGGCTGCTCACTTCCGTCTCCGCCCTGAAGGGGGCGGCAAGGACGATCAGGAGCATCACCACTAGCTGGATGAACATGGCTGAGGTAAAGGGAGATAAAAGTGTCGGCAAGGTGGACCTTAGTTTTGGACCAAAGACAATGACATTTAAAAAGGAGAGGAGGCTCAGTGAGTCAGGAAAGATAGACAAATAGAGATAGATAATAAATAGATTATAGTTGAGTATATAGAATGATGGATAGGTAGTTGGTTGGTTAATATTTTGGATGGATTAACGGGTGGGTTGACGGATGGATGAATGGATAGATGGATGAATGGATTGATGATTAGAGGAATAGTTTTATATNATATATGCATACATACATATACACATACATACGAAGGTACATAGATAAAGAGATATATCGATATAGAAATATAGGTAAACTGACATACATAGATGGTAGATTAATAGCTGGAGACATCTAGTCCAAAATGAAGAGAAAATAAAACTTTACCCTCACCTGTCTTCAGAGAAATAAAAAGCAACTATTGTACTGAAGAAATATGTTAAAACGTTCTTCAATCCTCTAAATCAGTATTTATACCCATCTGGCGGGAGATAATTATATCTGATTATGAATCAACGGTTATGGAACATTAGGCCCAGCAATAACATAAATCCACTTAACCGTACAAGAGGGTTCTAATAATTTGCTTTTCAAAACATATCCCATAACATAGACAGTATATAACCCATTGATGCATTGTTTAAAAATAAAAGAAAGGAGATTCCTTGCGTAGATCTATATAACAATTGCTGTACTACATTTTTCATTGGAATAAGAAAAATATGCTTTGAAATAAATGTAGATTTTCAGATGAGTCGAGGATCCCTGAAAGTTGCAAACAATAATGTCACAGCTTTTATGAGATATCCATCAAGAGTTTTTATTGATTTAAATTGATGGTACATCTAAATGGAAATTTATGTTGCATGTAGGACACAGATTAAGTAGAACCTTCGTGTTTTTGTTGTTGTTCGACTTGAAACAGATGTTTGGGATGGTAACGTACCTTGATCGTTTTGTAAGAGTCCTGAATTAAATTACACCCCTTTGCTTTGGCATACAGCTGGTTGTAATTAACTCGTCCGGATGGTGGCCGTTACAAGGCTAATGACGCGATTATTAAATGGTGGGTGGTCACGTGACTTGATGGTGGCATCTACAATCATGGAAATACCAAAACTCTAATGGGCCACGATATGGGGAGGAGGGGGTTGTAATAGTATGGGCAAGGGGCGGTGGGGTCACTAAGGGGAAGGGTATTGCGGACCACCCCGAGTGACAAGTAGGAAAAATAAAACGAAATTCAAAGAAATAAGTTAAACGCAAAAACGTATTAATAAAAAATTTCACAGTGCAATAATGAAGCAGTTCCGACAAACAACCATAAAACAATTTATGAACAATAAATAAATGAAAGAAGCAGCCGCAACGGAGAGAGCTTTAAAGAAGCTTGACACGAAAGAGGTGTGATCTTTTATTTTAAATAAAATAAATCTTTTGTTTAAAATCCAACTGGGCTTTGACATATCGACACCATGGAGAAAGCCAGTGAGACGACCCCCCTCCTCCACTGACTACTCCCTCAACTTCATTGCGGGGAAGGAGTTAAGATACTAAAAAATAATAAAAAGCTGATTTTCTTTTATTTCTCTTTTTTCTTTTTTAGTGGAAAGTTATATATTAAATGTCTTTGAGTTAATATTTTGTTTTATTTATAATGAGTACAGGCGTGCAAACATGCATAGCTATGCTATTATAAAGTACCCTAAGATGCGTAGTTTTCTTGAGTATATGTCAATGTACTTTTATTTTTATATATCCTCTAACACGAATTATTTTCACATAATAACATTTCAGTAATTTCGATTTCGTATGAAACAATAATCACTAATAGAGTTCCTGATTCGTACATTCAGAAGCGAAGTTAGTTTGAGCGACACCGATCAGAACCGCACATGCGCAACTGCAGCGACGAATTTTTAGCGTTGAAAAACATCTGGTCTGACCATTATATAGCTTATTATTGAAGGTATAATCTGCTATATTTCAGTATTCTGTCCACAATTCATAATTCCATATTCTTGCAGTAAAGGTAAACAAGGGAATCCTTAATTTAATTTTGTTAAAAGAGTGAGAGATAGAGAGATAGAGAGATAGAGAGATAGAGAGATAGAGAGATAGAGAGATAGAGAGAATTTACTGGAATTATTTTTGGGTCAAACTGCCACGTTATACCTTTTCCAGCTTCAAAAATTCTTTAAAAATAATGATTGACTTAAATTTTCGAAAGGTAAAAAAATAAGCAAAATTACACTTAAATTTGGTCACGTTAAAAAGTTAGACGAAATTTAGAAAAAAAAATGTTTTAAAAGTATGATAGACAAGACTTAAACGTAAAAAATTGTTATTGAAATAATTGATATCAACAATTTAAAATTTAGTTCAAGGCTTGCCTTACATATGTTTGCAATATTTTCCATCTTTAAATTGTTTTTACATGTCCTTAAAGTGTTCATGATAATGGCCTGTTCACACACACAAATTTGATCAAAATTGATCTTTTCAAAATTTAAAAGTTCTTTATGCATAGCTAAAAATAAATTACGAGTTCGCAAAAAAAAAGAAAAAAAAAAGAACGTGACTCAATTTTCCATGGTTATTCATCAAATTTTAATGAAAATTTTTACTTGTGAACAGGCCTTTATTAGTGACGTCATTTGACCATGTTCACTTAGACAAATTAAGAGTTGTAAAACAATTTTAAACAGAACTACATAAATGTCTACCTTTTAATGAGCACTGATTACAACTGTGATATAGTTTAAATAAAAACATGATTGTTAAACACGGTCAAAGCAATCCCACGGAATATAAATATTAAATATGGATTGTTTGATTCAAAACGTAACCGAAAACTAAAGCACTTTAACGAAATATTCCACCGAACAATGGTAAAATGTTATGCTGCTTCGATGTTCCATATTTGATTAATGTAAAAAAACAACAACACGGTAAACAGAAGGCTACTGCGTCATTTGGTGTTGTTATGAATATGTAGCCCCATATGGCATTAGAAAGTGTAAAGTTACATGTTAATTATTCTGACTATGATGGGTTGAATTAAATAATGGTATGTTGCTTAATGAGTTGTAAAGATTCAAGCTGAATGTTTTGAAGTATTTCACGTTAATGCATTTCGGTGTTGTACATAGAATATTTTGAGGTCGAACAATTTGTCAGGGGTATTTACCCTCTTCACATGTTCCCTAATGACATACATCCTATAGACATTATGATAAAAAAGGCTCATCACCAAGATTAGCCACAAAAAACAAAACAACATATCATACAGTTTTTACTCTAACAAATAACATATCACACAGTTTTTACTCTAACAAATAACATATCATACAGTTTTTACTCTAACAAATAACATATCATACAGTTTTTACTCTAACAAATAACATATCACACAGTTTTTACTCTAACAAATAACATATCACACAGTTTTTACTCTAACAAATAACATATCACACAGTTTTTACTCTAACAAATAACATATCACACAGTTTTTACTCTAACAAATAACATATCACACAGTTTTTACTCTAACAAATAACATATCACACAGTTTTTACTCTAACAAATAACATATCACACAGTTTTTACTCTAACAAATAACATATCACCCAGTTTTTATTATAACAAGTGACATATCACCTAGTTTGCATATTAACAAATGACACGTAACCTGCACAAGAAAATACTAAAAATTGACATTGACTATTTTTCCAATCCTACTTGTGGAATGGTGTCAGAAGTCCTGGATTTCCCCGGAAAACTCTCTTACCAATTTCGCCTTCAACAAGAGGAACTAATAGCTTGGGAACCGCTTGGGCTGTATCCTCTGAAGGGGCCGCCTGGACACACAAGAACATGGACGAAAGGGCCCTCCTCGAAAAATGTATCTCTCAAAGGAGAGGTTGATATGTCCTATTGTGACTTGCTACAACATCGGCGCCACCCCGGCTCAGCAAACGAGTTTATTATCAGAGGACTGTCACTAGACAAGGGGTCATAAAAAGTGACCAACCTAAGGATTTCACCTTGTCTCAATGTTTCATCAGAGCCGGCGTCTATTAAGTTCTTCGTGGTATCTTTTTTAAATCTCATTTATTTACCCATCAAAACCCTCTCATTTACTGTTCGGGAAAACATAGAAGTAAACAAAGAACCCTCAAACACATTCAGAATTCCCCTCACGTTACATCATATTGATTTTAAGCATTGGCTAAAATTAAAGAAATAATACAAACATATCTCATCTAAATGAAAAAAAAACCCAGCAAAAGCAAAGGATTCAACTATTTCATCTATTATAACAATTAAAACAAAACAAAATGAGAACATTGACTCTACAACTAAAGTAAATTACAGATACATATTACAAACAAACCTGCTATAAACATTGTTGCGAAAAGCTTTAAGAGATCTCTATATCAGCCAGGGTTTAAATGTCTTTTGGGCGAGAGTCTGTCAACGCCCTTATTTATAAGGGAACATATTCTAAATTCTAGAGGCCAAGCTGTCCGGACATTGCATTATCGTTGGATAAAGCTATGATCCAAGGTGTCGTTTTTTAAATTATCGGATGAGAGACATGAACAACGGCTCTCAACATATGGGAGCCAGCGGATCTCAACATATGGGAACCAGCGGATCTCAGCATATGGGAGCCAGCGGATCTCAACATATGGGAGCCAGCGGATCTCAGCATAAGGGAACCAGCGGATTTCAATAAGGATCAATCTTATTTGTTACAGACGCTCCTTCTATACATAATATTATTGCGTCCTACGCTTATCCATGGTTTATGTCTAGGCTTGGATTTTTATTAGAGTTTTATTTGTTGAATATAGTGTTTATTTTCCTGGTTTCTTCAAGGACTAATTTCACGCCCGAAATTCAGAAAAGGAAGAACTAGAATTTGAATGTGTTTGTTCTTGCATACGGAATAAGAAAGTGTTTTTATCTTTATTTGTATCTGAGGGTTTATTAGATTATTCTTGTTTTGTAGTTCCAAGTTAGAATTAAATGTCTTAAGAATTGTTGCTACTTTGCTCTTTTTCCGTATATGCTCGTCTTTCAAGGATTAATGATTTAACTAATGGTGTTATTCTTGTCACTTTTGAATACTGTCCAGTAGTGTCCAGTAATGAATCTGGCTCATCCTTTTATAAATTTATTCTACTTATCAATGTTATCTTAAGCTGATGAGTCCCATACAAAAGATGCATATCTTAGTATGCGGCTCATGAAAGTAAGGTTTTATATTCATATTAAATCTGTAAAAGCTTCTCTTTATAAATCCAAAGGATTGGTTTGATTTTTAAAGTAGTTCACTGACTTGGGGATTCCATGATAGTTTCTCATTTATTTATTACACATAAGTATCAACATGTTTAGTTTGGATTAGTTGTTTTCCATGAATGTAATGATTTGAATTTATTATTTCTTTTTCTTTTTTTTACTCTTAACAGTTGACATCTTTTCTGGGTGGAAAGACATACTTAATTTTGTTTCACATTTTATCAATTCATCTAAGTCATTTGGTAAGATTTTGCTATATTCTCTTCCTTTTAATTATTCTATAGACTATGCAATCATCAGAAAATAACCTAACTTAAAATTATTTTTTTTTAGATGTTGTCGGGTAAATCATTTATATAAATTAAAAAGAGTGAAGGACCTAGCACAGTTTCTTGTGGAACACTTTAGTGAACCGTTATTGGTGCTGATTTAGATCCATTTATTATTACAGTTTGTTCTCTACTTGGATCTAATGTTGTAATGATCTACTGATGTATGATGTAATGATGTATGGGAACCGAGATTCCAAGGTAGTTTAAGAAGATTAATATTTTTTATTTAATATTTATCGTGTCTTTAAGGACTTAACTAATCACAAAAATACTCCCATCTTTCCCTTTAAAAATGTTCTTTCATATCATCAAATGTGAAATATCAATTAACTTACCAGCAGATCAGTGTGACGTTGAATACTACTTAAACCTCTTGGTTTTTTTTTAGTTCAGTGGCATTAGTTTCAAAATAATTTATATCCAAAATGGAGTATGAAGTTTTGGCAGTAGAAACCTTTCAATATTTTAAGACAGTTCCTTTATTTAATTTATCAATTTTTTTGTTTGCTATTTATTTTATTTTTATAAAAATTTCTACTTTTAATTTATTTTCATTTTCAGGTTATTAACGACCAGGAAATTGCCGCCCCTAACAAAGTTCTGCCCTTTGCCATCTTCTCGGTAGCCACTGATATCAACTATCTGACAGAAAAAAAGACGTGTCGACTGAAGCCGATATCTCAGTTATTTATTTACCTCTGCATCAACTCAAAATTAAGGAAACAGAGAGCGTTCACATCAGAGATGTTCATATTGACAGCTGAAGAAAGGTTGTTCATAAAACAGTTTTATTTCTCATCTTCAGCACTTAAAGGTTCGCTGCTTTTTGTCTCGAGTCTCCTGTATCAACGACACGTTCTGTAAACATTAGCAGTAGACACCCCCAAATTTGTGCACAACACAGGGGCGTATTTCTTGCTTGTGATGTCTTTTAAGAAATCGAGTGTGCAAGCCTTACTCCCACCTTTTCACCGGTGGTAAAATCAATTCCTACTTCTGTTTTCAAAAGAAAACATTTTGTAGCGTGGTGTAATTTATTTCTCATTAATCTTTCTTAATAATTTTCCCCTCCTGGGGAATAGTGTTTCCATCTTCAATCACCTAAAGACGATGAGAACAATCTATTACGGGTGTGGCTTGTCATGACAAAAGACGCAATTTTTTGCCGTGGAAGAAATGTTGGTGACTCAAGGAGTTGAGGAGCGCGCAGCACGGTAACAAATTTGTCGACCACTATCCTTACTCCTGACTCATTTCTTTGATGTCAATTTCATTTTTTTTTAGCTCATAGCCAAACATTAAAATCAAACAGAACACAGAAAGTATGTTTCGTTTTACTTGGGAACGCATGATGAATGCCGCGTGAAGCAGATATTTACCCCCATAGAGCCGAAAGTAGAGTTCAAGCACGAACGTTTTATATATTGGCTCAGCTGAAGACATCTACAGTCGGTGATCCAGTGCAGGCTTTGATTGTGTTTTTATTGAGCACATAATACGGTGCTGACTGGGTTGACTCAAAATAGGAGCAAGTAATTTTCTTTCTTCTGCCAGTCGGGTCTTTTGGAGACACATTGGTCAGTTTGGCGAGTTCCCTAGCAGTCTTCTTCACATATAGAATAATTGGACTAGACTTGATTAAACATTAATTAATGACATGAAGTGTCCTCAAATTGGAGAATAATAGAACTAAGTGTTTCATCCAAAGTGTCTCTGGAACAAAGTCAACAACAACAGACTCCTCATAAAAGGGTGTTGTGTTAGTTTTTTCCCCTCTCATTTCAGATATTTGAATTTTGTCGCACAGCTTCGCGAGAGACATACATATACTACTGAGAAATTAGATTGGAACTTTGATAAGATTTTACACGAATATTATAATGTCACGTTTTATAAATGTACACATTTGAGGGAGTTAAGCCAAGAAAACTACTACAAGAGGTTGAACTGAATTGCTTTTCTTTACTTGGCAAGAAATAGAAAGAATTCACCATGCACGGACTCTCATTCATTAGATGACGTACAACAAACAGCATCATGAATAAAATAATATTAATATTTTTCAGCGCATTATTTTTAACACTCAAATAATGTGTAAAATAATAAAGCAGTGGGACGCGGTGGTCGAGAGGTAGCGCGCTCGACTGTCGTACCGATCCACGCGAAGGCGAGGATTTGTTACCGGGCGGGGCCTGAGAAGTCCCCGAATCACCCAGCTGCATAGAAAGAGCGTCTGTATATCTAAGATAAAGCATTGGTAGATTATTCATTAGAATCTATATGCAAACATTAAATGCAAACAAATTAGGCAGCTGTTATAAACCTATATTGGGAAAGCCCAATTACCCTATAATATTTCCATGACAGCAGGAGAAAAATCTGTATTTTCTTGCATTTTTTTGTATATTCTTTCTTTATTTTGGTACTTGAGTACTTTATACCATCATGTATACATACAACTTTATTTGTTTCAACAATCAGCCAATATCGTAAACTAGATTGTGCCGGGGCGCCGTGGCGCCTGCGGCGCCCCCTTTTTTTGGGGCGCCTACGGCGCCAATCTTTTTTCAAAGGACCAACTAACTTGTCCTTTTTTGATAAATACGAAATATAAAACTTTCTGAAATGTACGCAAAGTGTTTAATAATAATAGGGGT
>MUZC01000775.1:113821-150983 GCA_002072015.1 Radix auricularia | reverse complement strand
TGTAGCTGGTGTATATTGTATAGTTTTTGTTGACAGTGTGGTGATGCTGACACGAATGCTGGTGTATATTGTATAGTTTTTGTTGACAGGGTGGTGATGCTGACACGAATGCTGGTGTAGCTGGTGTATATTGTATAGTTTTTGTTGACAGGGTGGTGATGCTGACACTTATGCTGGTGTAGCTGGTGTATATTGTATAGTTTTTGTTGACAGGGTGGTGATGCTGACCCAAATGCTGCTGTAGCTGGTGTATATTGTATAACTTTTGTTGACAAGGTGGTGATGCTGACACAAATGCTGCTGTAGCTGGTGTATATTGTATAGTTTTTGTTGACAGGGTGGTTATGCTGACAAAAATGCTGCTGTAGCTGGTGTATATTGTATAGTTTTTGTTGACAGGGTGGTGATGCTGACACAAATGCTGCTGTAACTGGTGTATATTGTATAGTTTTTGTTGACAGGGTGGTGATGCTGACACAAATGCTGCTGTAGCTGGTGTATATTGTTTAGTTTTTGTTGACAGGGTGGTGATGCTGACACAAATGCTGCTGTAGCTGGTGCCATGTTGGGCTGTAAACTTGGTCAGTCTGCTATACCAGTGGCTTGGATTACAGATCTTAAGCACAGGGAATGGCTCAATGGATATATTTTCAAGTGAGTTTAGCTGTCTGTGGTTTATAAAGTCATGTGACCTATTGGTAACAAGATGCAAGTGATGCACAGTTGATCAAAATTAAGACATATTAATAACATGGATTTTAAACAGCTGGGATTGATTTAACTGTAATACAGCTAGCTGAATACCTACACACTACTTAGGCTGCAGCAAAATTTATGAATTATTGGAAATTTTGAAGAATACATTTTAAAGATGCATTTATTATGTTTTGTCTTATAATTGTTCAGTAGCTTGGGTTGAGTTTTACTTTTTAAATTATCTTTAGTGGTGTGTGTCCTGAAACTCAATCGTGATAGTAAACTTAGAAATATTATGTTTTTAAATTATCTTTAGTGGTGTGTGTCCTGAAACTCAATTGTGATAGTAAACTTAGAAATATTATGTTTTTAAATTCTTTTAATTCTCTAACTTTTTAAACAGAATCTAATTGGATTTTTTCTAGTCAAAGTTAGATAACTGTAACTGTCCATAAATTTCAGATTTCTGAAACTTCAAGAAGAAATGAAACTTCCGGTGCATCAGAGAAGCTCTTGTGATGACCTTGACATGAATGTACTTATACAATCTGATGCCAGATTGAAAGAAGAAAGAGCTATTGCTTTTAAAGCAGCTCAGAAAAGAAACTGAAATCAAAATTCTAGTGTTTGCCTTACAAAACATACTTAATTGTTTTGAATGTTTCATATTTCAATTTGGGATTTAATTATTACTCTTGGACACTGAATCTATGTTAAAATGTCACAAACAATTTACCTCTTCACAATACCAGTGTTCTTTTTAAAATAGAAATACCTGTGCTTAATACTAATGCTCTGCACGCAAAATAATGCTTGAAATATTCTCAGAGGAAATGCATGCATTGTATACCAATTTGCTTTTAACAATTATAAAATTATTTAACCATGCATTAAAATTAAAAGTTAATATTTTCCAGTTGTTTTCACAGTGTTATAGTAAAATGCATTGTGCTACTAGATGACTGTTGTGTAGGCTAATTGTGTATATAATTGTTTGTTTTCATTTTTATGTAAAGCCTGTGAACCCAGTTTCTTGCGTACCGTGCAATAAAAATTATCAATTAATTATTATTATATTTACGAGGTGAACTGTCTTCAACTCCTCATTTTTAATGAATAAAAGTAAAGTTTAGTGATCTAGGGGGTTATTTAAAGAAACCTTTTAAATGTATTAGCAATTTTAGATAATTTAAACAAAATTGTTCAGAAAAATTCTAGCTTAAAATAAAGTATTGGTTTGGAAATTAAATTTTTAAAATTTATTTAAATTTCTTTTTTTAATGGATGCCTTTAAAAAAAAAAGTTGTAATATTTTTTTCAGCCTTAAATGGCGTCCAATGTCCAGCCTATGGGCCTAACACAGCCAGAATTAAAATTCTAACTGGCCCATGGCCTCATGTATTTATAGGACAAGACGAAATTATGTGCTGTTTTGAGTATGATGTTGGAAAAAATAGATGATGTTTTATTAACAAATTTGGGTGTTCATTTAAAAATGTGATAAACTTATGCCTTTTATGTGTAGGAATTTTTTTTTTTAAATCGACTTGAAAAGGAAATAAATGTGGAGGCATTGTATTTCAAGACAAAATTTACATCATACATTAAAATTTTTGTTCATTTAAAATATGTTAAGGAATATATTATAATATAAACATATTTATTTTATAACTTTTCCATTATTAATCCCATGTTAAATATTTCTTTTGACAGGATAAAATATTTATAGTATCAACAATCATGCTAGTATTACCCCTTATTTTTCCCCACAAAAAGATATCACTCTTTACAAAACAAAATACAAACCAAATAACATATATATTTCAAATAAAATTGAGTAAAAGATATATAAAAATTGAAAAGCCTGTAACTTAGTGTAACTGTAAGTCAATCTTGACGTTTCTCATTTTAAAAATTTAGTAAATTAACTTAATCCTGCCACCACATACTTTTACTTCATGGAATATGTTACCCTTTGCAAAATGTTTGGAACCCCTGCTTTAATCAATTGTTTTCCTATTAAACCTCAAGTTTGTTTTTTTTTTTAATTAAATATTTGTAAAACTGCTTTACAAGTTGTTTATACAATGCAGCATTAAATCTAATATGACCTTAAGCCAGATTTTTTACCATGTTGTTGTTTTCTGATATAAATTACCTTCATTTCATTTTAAATGTGATATTTTTTTATACTCTTTACATGTCTTTGAAAGATTGTCCACTCTGAGCACAAATTAGTTTAAGTTTAATCCTCTTAAGGATGTAAATAAGAACCTCTGTAACCACCACATATTTTGTTGATGTTCTGTGATTGTTTATAAAGAATAAAAACGTAAGATTCCACAACTCCTTTCTTATGCAGGTTTGTTTTCTTTTTTTGTATAGAAGACTAATAATAGATGCTAATTTTCATATCGAGTGCCTTGCCAGTGGCCAATAAAGGGACAAAGGTCAGTCTTAATAGTTAGTTGTGAGTGGAGGGATCCAGAAATCCTAATAATAGAATCTACTTGGAAAGCTGTGTAAAGGGCATCTCCCCAGTTATATCCACATAAAAAGAAATGTTTATTACAATAAGTGCCAAAGTTATTCATTGAACATGATGGACAAAGATCATTCTTATCTTAGATATACAGACGCTCCTATGCAGAAGATAATTGCGTCCACAGACCATGAGAGATGATCTGTTGGCAAGTGATGCATTAGATGATTATTCAAAGCAGACACTTTTTTCAATAACAGAATTAAAGGTATAAAACTCATTATAGTTATAGTTACACCTGCTTAAGATCGCTTTTGTTTTATACTTTAACCTTTTTTTAAATTTTAAATCATAAGCTTGTTAATATTATGTTGTAGATTAAACAAGCATAATTCTGAATTTTATAAAAAAAAATTCTTAAAAACAAAAGCATTTAAAATGTTAAAATATGTCAATATTTAATTATTCCACAAAAAAACTGAGTGAGATTCTTTTATTTTAAATTTAATCCTTTTTTAAAAATAGTAACTACAATTATAAAGTGAATGAAAGCAAAAACTTTTTTGAATTACAGGGTTTATAATATAAATTAAACAAAATAAGACACAAATCATGAAGAGTTAAATATATAGTGGTTTAATGGCATTTTTTATTATAAAAAATGTACAATTTTGTAAAATAAAAAAAAAAAGACTAAGAATATTGAGAAAAAATGTATTCAAATTAAATGTAAATGGACGGAGTTAAAGTGACGCAAAAGAAAGATTGTAAATTATGAAATGTTCACATTCACGTATCGTTTAATAATTCACTGCTCTTTGAATTTTCCTATGAGAAAACTGAATTTAAATCAGCCATAAATGAGATTAGCGCCTAGTTTGATTATTATTTTAAGTCAAAATTATTAAAAACCTCTAGCTTTCAGATATCTATACAGCTGTGTTAG
This sequence comes from Radix auricularia, assembly GCA_002072015.1. Lineage (NCBI taxonomy): Eukaryota > Metazoa > Mollusca > Gastropoda > Lymnaeidae > Radix > Radix auricularia. The sequence continues at coordinate 146,859 of MUZC01000775.1, read as the reverse complement.
TAATTGGTCAAAGATTCTTGTATTATTTTAATGCATTTTTAAACATATTAAACACCAAGGTAATGGTCAACACCAAGGTAATAGTGAAAAACCAAAGGAGGAAAACCATAGCATGACCTGAGTCAAAAAAGTTCATCCATATCTGACAACGCAACATACAAATACCTTATTATGTGAAGTGAAACATGCAATTTTAAAAGTATTGTTTTATTTAAAACATGCATATTTACACAAATAATTTTTTATAATACAGTACAACATAATCATTAAAAGCTTTCATTCCTTTTGTCCCAATTTCAATAATTTAGTATGTACATATTTGAAATATTTTTTAGTTATGCAAAAAAAAAACCATTGAGGTATTATCTCTTTCAATGTGTAAATCAAAGTTTCATTCACTCTTTTTCCCAGTTTTTATTCACTTAAGGAGGTAATGAATCTGAAGATTGGAAGGACTAATTTTAGATATTAACAGGTATAAATATCAGTAGAGCTGAAACTATATGGTGAAAGTAATGTCAAAATGTATGAAAACTGTCAGTAACAAAACAAATTAGTTGCCCATTACGGTATTTTAACTGTGTTTTCATCTAACTGTTACATAACAAAAATTGTATTCCTGTCATGCAATACATCTCTTAACACACGAAATAACTCGGTCAAATAGACCAAATTTTATGGAGTAAAATTAGTATAAATAATAAATGATTTGTGCTCGTTTCCAATATTTGTGTCTCATGAAGGCAAAGAAACAAAGTCATGGACACTGCAAGTAATGTCTTCATGTTAATCATTTACAGAAATACCTTAGAGAAAAATAAATACTATTCTATAACTATTAATGTATTATGAGACAAAGTTTATTTTTTAAATTATGACTAATTGCAGATAATTGAACTTTCTGCCATCTAAAATCTTGCTAATATTTCTCATTTAAATTACACACTTATCTCTTCATTGATGACCAATGGCTGCATGCAGGGGTCATTTCTTTATGTTCATGCACTCCACAAGTTTGTTTTCTGTAATGGTCAATCTCTGCTCAAGTAACGAGACAGTCTGGAATCGGAGAATTTTTTAAACACTGATAACAGACATTTTTTACAAATATGATTTATTTTTTTTTTGGTTATTTGGGTAAATCATAATGGTTTGTAATATTTTTTTTATTCTTGCAGAAGTGAGGCAAAAATATGTTTACATTTTACCAAAGCTCAGTTATAAGAAACTGAATACGTATATAAACATTTTATTCCCATAATAATTTCATAATTTATATAGAGCAGTATCCCAAAAAACAGTTAGACTTTCAGCGGTTCACATAAAATAGTTACACACGTATATTTATCAATGCATCCCAACTTTAACATAAAATGACATGATGATAAACATAAACTACTTTTATCATTTAGAGAAATGTTTGATTATTCTTTAATTAATTTACGTAATTTTATGGAATTAAAAAGTAACTAAAACAATGCATAACTTGTTTCTCTGCAAAATCATTTCATCTACCCCTTTAAGCACAAATAAAAACACCAACAATTATGTTAATATTTATTATGTAAATAAGATGAATTGAAAAAGTACCTAATAAAAATTAAATTAAAGTTTTTTTTAAATGAATTGAATATTAGATTTTGATGTAATCAGTCATAGACAATGTTTCCTTTAAGCAGCGCAGCCGCGCAGATCTGACCGACGCCCCACAACAGTTTAGAATTTCCGCGCAGTAAAATATATCACAAAAAATGCTTTTTTGTGCAACTTTGCACAAGAGATTTTTTTTCTTTGCCCACGGACCAACGAACGTTTGAGGGAACATTGGTTATAGGTAGCAATTTTTTTTAAAAGACTTAACTTCCACCATCAGAAAATAACTTATCAGGCTGAGAAAGACTTAACTTCCACCATCAGAAAATAACTTATCAGAAAGTCTTAACTTCCCACAACAGAAAATAACTTATCAGACTAAGAAAGTCTTAACTTCCACCATCAGAAAATAACTTATCAGTCTAAGAAAGTCTTAACTTCCACCATCAGAAAATAACTTATCAGACTGAGAAAGTCTTACCTTCCACCATCAGAAAATAACTGATCAGAAAGTCTTACCTTCCACCATCAGAAAATAACTGATCAGAAAGTCTTAACTTCCACCATCAGAAAATAACTGATCAGAATAACTGATCAGAAAGTCTTAACTTCCACCATCAGAAAATAACTGATCAGAAAGTCTTAACTTCCACCATCAGAAAATAACTGATCAGTCTAAGAAAGTCTTACCTTCCACCATCAGAAAATAACTGATCAGTCTGAGAAAGTCTTAACTTCCACCATCAGAAAATAACTGATCAGTCTAAGAAAGTCTTAACTTCCACTTAACTTCCACCATCAGAAAATAACTGATCAGTCTAAGAAAGTCTTAACTTCCACCATCAGAAAATAACTGATCAGTCTAAGAAAGACTCTTCTAACTCTAACCACCAAACTTCAACACCATAATGAGTCTGACTAACCTGAGTAAGAATATCAACACAATAATTGTGTCTGACTAACCTGAGTAAGAATATCAACACAATAATTGTGTATGACTAACCTGAGTAAGAATATCCAGCTGGCTAGCCACATGCTGCATAAACACAGTCAACTGTTGGGGGATCTGGACATCAAGGCGTTCTGTCTCTGGTGTCTCACTTTCTCCTTTAGACCAGTTGCGATTTTTCCCTTCTATGTCTCTGTCAAACTGAGAGCAGGCCGCAATATTTCACATTTTAAGAAGCCCAATAAACTTCAAATAAACTACAATAAATCATTAGATATTAGGGCTGTTATTGATCAAGTTAAATTGAATCGTTAACTTTTGAAAAATTACAGAATAATTAATCGATAATTTTGATTAAAGCTAAAATAAGATGTATGCTGTAATTAAAGTGAAAATTTCAGGGGATGTAACCAAAAAAAAGGTATTGACGTTTTTAAAATTTAAATATAAGTAGTTCAATACAATTTCAATTTAAACTTTGTTATTGTTAATTAAGTAAAAACAATGTTTACTTTTTTATATCATTTTCCTTATTAAACAGCTAATTTAAAGTCTACACTTTAAAAATCTATTTTTATATGGAGAAGTTTGTATGGAAAAAAGCAAACCATTATTAATTATTAATCATTAATTATTTATTAATTTTAAAAAAGTAACGATTAATCGAGTGGCTTCCCATTAATTTCCGCAGCCCTATTATATACATTTTTTTAATTATATAAAAAAGGGTAAAAATGCCTTGTCTTTAAATATAAATATACAGTAGCAAAGCAATAATTTAATTTACTAAATCTCTGCTCATTATGTGACTTATTCATTTATTTACTTCTCTTTTGCTTAGACATGAGGTCATTGTATTATAGATGTCTATATTATTTATGTTATTTAAAAATTAAACAGTTCAGGCTCAACATTTGAAAACTTCTTGTAATGGCTCAACATTTGTAAACCTACTTGTACTGACTCAACATTTGTAAACCTACTTGTACTGGCTCAACATTTGTAAATCTACTTGTACTGACTCAACATTTGTAAACCTAATTGTACTGACTCAACATTTGTAAACCTACTTGTACTGGCTCAACATTTGTAAACCTACTTGTACTGGCTCAACATTTGTTAACCTACTTGTAATGGCTCAACATTTGTAAACCTACTTGTACTGACTCAACATTTGTAAACCTACTTGCACTGGCTCAACATTTGTAAAGCTACTTGTACTGACTCAACATTTGTAAACCTACTTGTACTGGCTCAACATTTGTAAAGCTACTTGTACTGACTCAACATTTGTAAACCTACTTGTACTGGCTCAACATTTGTAAACCTACTTGTACTGGCTGACTCAAAATTTGTTAACCTACTTGTACTGGCTCAATATTTGTAAACCTACTTGTACTGGCTCAACATTTGTAAACCTACTTGTACTGACTGAACATTTGTAAACCTACTTGTACTGGCTCAACATTTGTAAACCTACTTGTACTGGCTCAACATTTGTAAACCTACTTGTAATGGCTCAACATTTGTAAACCTACTTGTACTGGCTCAACATTTGTAAACCTACTTGTACTGGCTCAACATTTGTAAATCTACTTGTACTGACTCAACATTTGTAAACCTCCTTGTACTGACTCAACATTTGTTAACCTACTTGTACTGGCTCAACATTTGTAAACCTACTTGTGCTGGCTGACTCAACATTTGTATACCTACTTGTACTGGCTCAACATTTGTAAACCTACTTGTACTGACTCAACATTTGTAAACCTACTTGTACTGGCTCAACATTTGTAAACCTACTTGTACTGGCTCAACATTTGTAATGCCTTGGGTCACATCATCCAGTCGATGGAGCTGTTGCCTGGCGTCCACCTGGTAGATTAATAAGAAGATTATCTGAGCTTAAATCCTTTTCCAGACTGAATTTGAAATTAATATTTCAATAGGAATTCAATTATCCTAACAGTGACATGGTGATATTACAAAGTCAGGTTGATTGAATTAACTCTGATTGTGCATAACAAACAATTTAAAATAAAGATTTGGAGTTTTGTTTTTGACAACTATATGAGCTGATATTTAATGAACTTTAAGCTAAATGTAATAATAATAAACTGATAATTTATAAAGCGCTGCACCCCAGTGAATGAACTGGGCTCACAGCGTTGTACAAAAAAATAATAACATACCTATTATTACCTATAGTACTAAAAATAATAACATACATATAATACAAAAAAAAAAAACAACATACATATAAGTGTTAATGCTTTCAATAAACAGTCATATTCTGACAATCACCTAAATAACAGTATGGTACACATATGATAGAGAATGACAGAAGTATATATTTTGTTTGTCATTATTCCTTTCTTTTTATCTTTACATAACTATTTTCTCAATACATGTCTTAATAATTTTAAAATGCAGAGGTACCTCTAGATACACATGCTTCAAGATACAAAGATACACGATATGAAAGGCCACTGGAAGAAATTTTTTTCTCTAAGATATGAAAAACAAATCCAAGATACAAAAAACGCACAGCTGATAAAACTGGAAATAACGTGATGTCATTTAATGTGCCACTGACAGTTCTCTTCTTTTGGTTGATTCCAGTCCTATTGCTGTGTGTTCCTGTGTGTTATGCATGCTTTATTTACTGTGTAGTTCTTTTGTTGTTGGTGTCCTAAATTTGTGAATATTTTTGTGAAATGTTTGGAAAAGCATATTTTCATGGTCATGGCTTCAAAGAAATTAATAACTAATCACCTCACTTAAAAGGTAAAATTTTACATTTGTATTCATATTATTTTTCATTTATTCATTTTATAATTTGTACTTTTAAGGATTGAAGAATCTTACTTTGTTTTTCTATAGTTTACCAGGATAATTTCCCCTTTTTAGTGTTGTTTCTGTATGGCTTGGAACGGTTTAGGTAATTTACATGTAAATCTTTGTGATTGAGATCCCAAAAATCCCAAAGATCCAAGATAACCCAGGACAGATTAATTTTGTATCTTGACGACCACGGTAATTTTAATACTTATGTAAGTACTGTATGTTTATTGTACTGATGAAGAATTAGCCTAAATGTTTACTGTTGTATTAGTTAAATAATGAGGCTTAAATTTATTGCTTTCATTAAACAATTTGTTTGTGTATTTCGTATTTTGAAATTCCTTACACAATACAATTATTGGGTAAATTATAAATCGAGTCCACGCAAATCCACAATAAAAATGATGTATGACTAACGCTAAGAAAGTCCTCCGCTGATCTGGAAGGGAGTCAGGGCACCTACCAAAGTCTACCAAGCCCCTAGTAAGTTCTAATAGAGATATTAGGACCCCTACGACGATTGGCTATGGCACTTTTAAATGAACTTACCGTGTTTTCTTCCAGCTGCCTAGGTGAGTAATATCCTTGTCTGGGCGGAATATCCTCCACCGTGGGCTTTTCAACAGATTTATCACGTTTACGTTTCGATTTAGTGCCTACATCAGATCCAGTGTCAAAATTGGTTTTCCATACCAACACCTTGGACAAAATAATAGAATGGTTAAATAAAGTGCAATCTTTTATAAACAATTATAGTTACAAATTAATTACTCTTCATTTCAAGATGGACTCAATGCATAATGATACTATAAGTATGTAACTGAGAAGAGGGGCTTAAGTCTTGTCATTTCCCATGGCTAATGCAATTCTTCCAGCCTAAGCAATTCAAAAAATATATAGGAATACTTCATAATGAACTGCATCTCAACCCATATGATTACTCTATCAAGTGATTATTTTATTATTTTCTAATCTTTGAAGAAAATAGTGACAGCTGTCATTTACCTGCTCGTCATGTCCACCTGAAGCAAAGTATTCACCGTTTTTAGAAAACATGGCAGCTGTAACTGGTCCCTAAAACAACAACAAAATAAATAAGGGATATTTTAAAACACATAAAATGCAAGACTAGATATAAAACAAAGCTAAGTTTAGGATGCAATAATCTTCTGTATAGAAGGAGTGTCTGTAACAGATAAGGAGAATAGATTTAATCATATTAACTGTCAATATAACCTGCCTTGTCAAAGACTTCAAACCAAGAATACTAGTATTTCAACTAACCTGATGACCATGCAGTGTGTAGAATATTCTACCTTCCAATAGATCAAAGATTTTGAGAGTACCATCATCTGAAGCTGTTAGTAAATAGTTGCCACTGGCATGGAAGGACAGCTTATTGACAGCTCCTGTGTGGGCTTTGGGAGTTGGGAATAATTACAATAGGTCAATTAGACAAAAGTCATAGTACTTGCTTCATGTCAGAAGCTAGAGAAGATTCAGTGACATAGTTAACCAACTATAAAAAACTTTAAGAAAACTATGACATAACCAAGTCATGGAGACTAGCATAACACAACTAATCCTAGAACATCAAGCAATGAAATATGAAGCTGGAATAATTTTTAAATTGAGTATATTGTATACACATTGTATACATATTGTTTTCGTCAAAATTCTACCTGTGTGATTTTGCAGTATTTTATTCATACGGATGTCCCACACTTTGACACCACCATCAGTAGATGCTGACGCAATGCATGTGCCGCTTGGGTGGAAGTCGACACAATTTACAAACCTGCATCAATAAAAGCAAATTTACTTCAGAATCATTAACAATAAAGGAATATTAAATACCTTCCCAATTTCTAACACAACACACAGGCAAGACCAAGTAATATATCGCAGAACATGGATACAAATAATTAGTAGTAAAATTTGAAAATATTAGATTTAAATGAAATAAGATGCTCTAAGACTAACCCGCCAGTTTCATGGAATGTATGAATGCACTGTTTACTGTTAAGATCCCAAAGTAAAACTGTTTTATCATCACTACCAGACACAACGAGGCGACCATCTGGTGAGAATCTGGAATAGAAACAACTTATAAATCAAGACTGATTAAAATATCCCCCGCTCCCCCCAAAAAGTTATACGGTTGTTGTTCATATAGGCCAATCAAATAACCCAATACAATCAAAATGTTTAACAACCGAACACAATCAAACTGTTTAACAACCCAACACAATCAAACTGTTTAACAACCCAACACAATCAAAATGTTTAACAACCCAACACAAATTGTTTAAAAACCCAACACAAATTGTTTAACAACCCAACACAATCAAATTGTTTAACAGCCCAACACAATCAAATTGTTTAACAGCCCAACACAATCAAATTAATTCATGTAAAACAAAAACAATTGATTTTGTTCAACAAAAAAACTAAACTTACTTTGCTGTTCTGACCCAGTTACTGTGTTGTGTTAATGAGAACCTAAACTCACTTTGCTGTTCTGACCCAGTTACTGTGTTGTGTTAATGAGAACCTAAACTTACTTTGCTGTTCTGACCCAGTTGCTGTGTTGTGTTAATGAGAACATAAACTTACTTTGCTGTTCTGACCCAGTTAATGAGAACCTAGACTTACTTTGCTGTTCTGACCCAGTTAATGAGAACCTAGACTTACTTTGCTGTTCTGACCCAGTTACTGTGTTGTGTTAATGAGAACCTAGACTTACTTTGCTGTTCTGACCCAGTTAATGAGAACCTAAACTTACTTTGCTGTTCTGACCCAGTTAATGAGAACCTAAACTTACTTTGCAGTTCTGACCCAGTTAATGAGAACGTAGACTTACTTTGCTGTTCTGACCTAGTTAATGAGAACCTAAACTTACTTTGCTGTTCTGACCCAGTTGCTGTGTTGTGTTAATGAGAACCTAGACTTACTTTGCTGTTCTGACCCAGTTACTGTGTTGTGTTAATGAGAACCTAGACTTACTTTGCTGTTCTGACCCAGTTAATGAGAACCTAAACTTACTTTGCTGTTCTGACCCAGTTACTGTGTTGTGTTAATGAGAACCTAAACTTACTTTATGTTCTGATCCAGTTACTGTGTTGTGTTAATGAGAACCTAGACTTACTTTGCTGTTCTGACCCAGTTAATGAGAACCTAGACTTACTTTGCTGTTCTGACCCAGTTGCTGTGTTGTGTTAAGGAGAACATAAACTTTTGTCTGTGGACAGTCCAGAGCTGAGAAGACAAGATGATCAATCAATTTAGTTATCAGTTATATTTCTAAAATTTTTTAAATAGTTTAAAATATCTCTCCATAGGAACAACAACATATCACAACAAAGATGATATGCAAGTAAATAAAATCTTGCGATTATCATAACAGTTTCATTGCTTAATTAGATTACTTTTTGTGCCATGAATTTCTAATTTCTTATCTTTATGAATATTTATATATAGATAGATAGATAAATAGATATTAAAAAGTGATAATTACTTTGACTGTTTTGTCATCAGAAGCTGTCACCATAGCTTGACCATCAGAAGAGAAATCAACACTTCTTACTGTTGCTGTGTGAGCACGAAACACAGTTGACTCACCTTTTCTAGAACAACAAACACACACACAAATTATTTTTTAAATAATAGTTACCTGTCTCATATTTTAATGTTTTAACAGAAAACAATGATTTTTGATGAAATGAGATTAATTTTATGCGACAGACTATAAAAAGAAATAAAATATTTCTATTTACTCAACATTATTAATCATGAAAAAAAAAATTATCCTTTGGGTAAAGTAGACAAACTTATTTGGAAATACTTATTAAAAAAAAAAAATAAAGAGACATGAAAATATTAGATTGTCAAATTTTTCATTTTGAATGAAAATTTGAATTGTTCTGGTTATACAATCTCAAGCTACAAAGCCACTTTAAAATTGAAGATTTAAAATAGTAATATGGATTTTTAAAAATTTGATATGCCATTTAGCAAAGAGAATAACTTACACACTAGGAATCCACAACCTAACAATTAGCAAAGACAATAACTTACACGCTAGGAATCCACAACCTAACAATTAGCAAAGAGAATAACTTACACACTAGGAATCCATAACCTAACAGTTTTGTCTCTTGATGCTGATGCAACAAGATGTCCAGATGGAGAAAATTTGACACAATTGACAGCATCCTGAAATATTTTTTTTTAAATCTGTATACTGTTCAACATTATGATATCTATTGGTAGCCTTACTAATATTAACTGAGAATGTCATGTTCAACCTTATGATATCTATTGGTAGCCTTACTAATATTAACTGAAAATGTTATGTTTAACATTATGATATCTATTGGTAGCCTTACTAATATTAACTGAAAATGTCATGTCATTGTGAAAAAAAGATGTCACTTAGACATCATCAAGGTACATAAAATATAAGTTAAATAGAGTGTATGTTTGCATATATCTCATGTTTTTATACAATTTGTCATTTGTAAGTGACAACATATTAGGGGCTGCCCATAAAGTATGTCACGCTATTTTTGAACAATTTAACTCCTCCTCCTCCCCCTGTCACAAATCTGCGACCCAACCCCCAAAAGTATGTCACACTTTTGAACAAAAATATTTTTTAATTATTTAATATAAACACTGACGTCACACATGGCTGGACACCCCCCTCCACCCTGTCACAATTTCTTACACACCCTCCCACCCTGTGAAGCGTGTACTTAATGTACTTAAAACTTCATTAAATAGAGACGTCTCAGACGTACTTAAAAACTTCATTAACTGAGACTAACCTTATGCCCCACAAATCTGTACGCTCTCTTTTTAGCTTTGAAATTCCAAACCATAAGGTTATTATCTAAAGAACTGGAAGCTGAAAAAAAATATATATAAGATATGAATTAATAAATGTCAAAAAAAAAATATTTTATAGCAATATCCTTTTACTCAAGTAAATGGCAATATTAGTAATGCCCACAATCAGAATTTAAACTTTTGTACAATTTCCTACTGACCTAACTGTGACATGTTGGGATTAAAATCAACTGATGTAACAACATCTCGATGACCACGAAAATGTCGCTCCAACGATGGATCCTCCTAAAAAACATTTTTTTTAAAAATAAGGCAATGACTTTTCTATTCATTTCTTTTACCTAAACACACTGAACTACAAATCTTAGAGGCAAGTAGCTGTTTATTATTAGGCTGATCCGATTATACGCTCCCTAATGGGTTATATTATATAGCAATTAATTCTGCATTCTCTTCCTTTGTTTTTTAGGTTTAGATTAAAAAATTTTATTTGTTAATTTAGGGTTTGGGTTTAGTTATAATTTTGAATTTAGGGTTAGGGTTAGAATTTTAATAGTTGAATTTTCCAATTTCTTTGTAATGTTGCATATCAATGAACAACAATGGCGGCCATGTAAAGTGGGAACGTTAAGTCAGATTTTACCAATTGTTATATTAACCTGTTCAGATTGATTGAATTTTAAATGATTAGACAGGACAAGTCTTGATCTTAGTAATCTTTCTTAGTCTTACTAACTTAGACTTAGACTCTTAACTTTTTTTTAACCTTAAGTCTTAGTCTTACTTAAGCTTGTTAACGGTTAACCGGTCCTCAGGCCAGGACCGGTCATCTTTATTCAGGACCGTAGGACCGTGTAACCAAAGAGGAAAAAAAAAAAGGGGGAAAGCTAGCGAAAACGTAGTGAAAAAAACAACACAAGTGGTAACGCGCCTCGCGCCTCTCCCTTTGTCACGGTGAGTAAAAGCGATACCAAGATCCAGCTGGTTAGTTGTCGAGGCACTGTGACTGTACGAGAGCTAACACAGTGCGTGTTTGATGTCAACAACGGTCAAGGCCGAGGCTTTTTCTATTTATATTAATTATAGTCTGTTTCTTATAAAGACAAAGAAAGCTATAAAAGCATATGACCCCTGTGACCTATCCGCATTTTCTGATCACCGGTTTATAGTCTGTTTCAGGCATTCAAAAACTTATCGGCGCACGCCGCTTAGTGAAGTACATGTACCTATATTACGAGAAGTATTTGAAAGATGTAGCAAAGATACCGGGCGATTAATCGGCCCACAAATTCGAGTTCGGTCTTTTAGTGACAGTTTTCCTGATAGTCAAAGGCATTTGATTATCACATTAATAGTACGCCAAGTGTATCTCAAACCCTATTTTAAGAGAAAAACAAAACGGGGAGGGGGAACGTGTGCGTCGCAAAATTCAATTATTCTGGCGAGTTGACCATTGAAAAATAATATGTTTTTTAAATAAATTCCATTTTATCATCTTTACTCCGTAGCTTTATAATTTTAATATATTATTAATTTTAATACGTGAGTTGATCGGCATCACACACAAGAGAGGTAAACATGACGTCACAACGGACGGGGCGAGGGTTTGGTTTTTGAAACTAATGAAAAATACCTCGCTAACTTTAACGAACGATTGAACCTGTCCTCTTATTTAGACCGGTGAACTACGAGTCCCCAAAATAAAATATAAAAAAGACAATTAACCATCACTGTTAAGTTAATTTTTTGGATTAAAAAAAAATCTTTTGAATTGAGGGCAATGCGGAAAGAGCTGAACGCAAGCGGGGGAAGTGGGCTTTGATGCCATCAGTCATCAGACGACAACATTCTCTTGTTAGTTCTCAAATGACAAATGGGTGTCAAAACATTAGGGATATAAGGACGAGCGGTTAACCGGTCTTTTTTTGAATGGTTAGTCGGTCCTCAAAAACGAGCGGTCTTAACAACCTTAGTCTTACTCTTAAGTCTTAAGCCTTGAAATTGAAAGTCTAAGAAGACCATTAATAATAGTAATATTATTGAATAAAATAAACTAATAAACAGTAATTGGCTTAACTTAATAGGCAATAGTAAGATTCAATAATAATTATTAATAATATTATAAATATTAAAATCCGATATTGAAAATTGTGATTGAATTTTAAAATTCAAAAATAAAATATTTTAAAAACATTTTTAATACTGAAAGTTTATAGTTAGTGAGTAATTAACCGGGGAAGGCCCTCTAAGATTTTATTAAGTGCAACTTTGTTTACCAATGTTGACATTTTCAAAGTATTACGAGGTGCTCTGTCACAATTAAAATATATATGCACAGCAGAGTCCAAACTTTGAGTGGAATATATCCCACTAATTCAAGTCTGATCTTGTTTTGAATTTGCCTGATGGTTCTACTTATTACCGCCTTATTACACTTCACTAGCAGAATTTCGAGATGACACTTTTAAATCAACTATGAATCCATTTACAAATTTTGAAATTTATTTTTTAATATATTAAAAAAATTTAACAATGTTTAAGTGTTTTTGCTTAACAGGCATAACATATTTTTATTAATTTAATTTTTATTTTGGTAATAGCAAAGAGAACGGTGGGCTACATAAATCATAAATGGTATTTTAGTATTTTTGGCTGCGCTGTATTATATATATATTTTTTTCTATTTTAATTTAAAAAATAGACAATTAAAGCCTAACCCAAACAATAAAACTGCAACATTTATTACGTTTATGAATAAAAATAATAGCACTTACTCACTTATTTCCTTTTTAAGTGTAAAAATTAGGGCTGCGGAAATTACCGATTAATTTCTCGATTAATCGGTAAATTATTTTATCGATTAAAATTATTTTAATCGATAAAATACCTTTTTCGATTCATTAATAAATTAAAAATAATTAATAATAGTTTGGTTTTTACGTACAAACTACTCCATTTAACAGACTCTAAATTTGTAAACTTTATTATAACCTGTTTCATAAGGACAATGATTTTTTAATTATAAAAACATTGTTTTTAAATAATTAACAAAATTTAAATTCATTGACACTATTTTGAACTGCTTATTTTGAAATATATCTCCTAACAATATTATATTTTTTAATTAAATTAAATTAAATACTTAAGTCATTGGCATTTTTGAAAATGCCATAAAAAGGCCCAAAACGTGAAGGAAAACAACATCGTGAAAAAAGTGATTATGAGGTCTTAGAAAAAAATAAATACATTTTGAACCACTTAAATTATGATAAAAATGTGATCTTTATGATTTTGCTTATCGTCAAACCATTTCTATATAGCTGTATTACTTCTATATTTTATAATTAATTTGTAAATTTTCATCCAAGTGCCTAAACTTTAAAGCGTTATTTAACTGATTTTTTATTGCTAACTATGTTTTAAAAATAACTCTATTTAAAGAAATTCAATTGCCTGTTTTTATTACTTCCCTTGAAAAATTCAGTTTAATGACGTCATACATCTTTATTCTTAACTTTAACAAAATTATCGATTAATTAATCGGTAATTTTTCAAAAGTTAACGATTCAATTTATTTTAATCGATAACAGCCCTAGTAAAAATACAACATTTCAGAACCCTCGCTCTGCCATCATAATTTAATTAACAACTATGTAAATAGTTGAGTGCACCATTCTCTTTGCTTTGCTTTTAATTACTTGACATGAATATTTAAATCAATGAGCCAAAATAATGACAATAGTATATAATACTATGTGAATGCTGCATCATTATTGGTAAAAGTTTATTTAGTTTTGTAAATGGAAAATAGGTAAACAGGGTATTAGTTAGCTTGAAAGGACTTATAAAACAGCGAACGTTTTGACAAAGAGCCTTCCTCAACAAAAAAACAATACACAAATACAACGAATATAAAGAAATGAAAAATAAAAAAAATAGCTGCGGTGAAATTCAAAGGGTCAATGAAAGCAAAGTAGGATGAGAGTAGTGTGAGCTTATACAGGAAAGGAGAAATTCTCAGAAATGGTTGTGGCAAAACGATTGTGTAGACCGTATTGCGACTAATGCAAATAAAGCCATATCCCTAATCTTTAATGTCCCCTTAAGGAAGGCTGTCTGGCCCGCCTGTGTAACAAAAGGACATGTCTCACACCGACGTCTGCCACATGGTCAAGTACCCATATGGCTGGGTGAGGTGGAAAGGCGACTACGAACCAAAAGATCGTGCAGATTCTTGTCCCTTCTAAATACAATAAGAGGCGGGGCGGCAACTGCGTTGTTAGTCTCAGGGTCCGCGAGGAGGATGGTGCGGTTTTTCAAACCTGTTTTCCATTTACTAATTTATAAGCCTGATTGCAGTCTCACCCCCATTTGGTTCACTTATTTAATTTAGCCATTGTGTCAGCTACCTGGCCAATTCTACTGTTTATTCCGTCCTCGGTGGACAGTGTATTAGTGACCTTGGACCTCGAGTAGATGAAGCTGTCCACAACGTCCAAGTTTTCATTGTTGATATTGATGGTAGGAGGACAACGTGCATCTTGAGACAAGATCTTTGAATCTTTAAATAAATTTTCCACCTCACTAATTCATTGCAATTTATGTAACGACTTTTTTGTAGCTTCACGCGTGTTACAATTAGGCCTGTCATAAACCACAAAAAAATATTTTGGTTCTTTGAAGTAATCAGTGACAGGGAGTTAACGAGCACTGGATATACGCCGATATTATAAAAGTTAAGACGAGCCAATTTTTTTATAAAAAATCTGTCCTTCCCCTTTCTCTCATTCCTTCCTCCAATCCTATCGCGACCATGTTAAAAAAGTGCCTAATCAATTTTTTATTTATTAAGTATATCTTAATTGTTCAAAGATACATTCGGACCTCTGTAAGTCGAACTCAATGTCAACTGTTAAAAGTAACAACTAATATGTCATTCATGGGAATCAATTAATCCAAACTAAAGATGCAAAATGCTAAATGAGAAATGACCATTTAATTCCCGTTTCAATAAAATAATTTTAAAAATATATATTTAAAGAATTATTTTTATTTGGCTTCATATTGATAAACTTTTACAGATGTAATTTAATTAGAATATAATATTTACAATTAAAATTCTAACTTACTTTGGTGAGACATGAACTAAATATGCATCTTCTGGATGGGTCCCATCAACAAAAGAAAATATTGAAAAACTAGAATAAATTCATAAAAGAGCTGCAAGATTATTACTGAGGGGGAGGGGGTCCCAACATTTGTGACGAAGTGGGACGAGGGGGAGGGGCGGAAGTTTAAGAATTGTGACGTCACGTCAAATCGCGTTACCTTAAATAAAATGTCTACTATTATTACTATTTATGTTATGACCCTTTAAATTGGATTCACGCGTGTTATTATATTAGAGTGCAGCCTTTCACTAAAAACATTTTTTGTAATACTAAAATGACAATAAAGTGAATTGAAACATGCTTATTTTAAATAAAAAATACTGTTTTTAGGGGGGGGGTGTCACAGCTTTGTGGCGTCATATTGGAGGAGGGGTCAAAGTTTGTGTGACGAAGTGTAACTGGGGGGTATAACGGGGGTTAAAAATCAGTAAAATTTTTGTGAAGTCACATATTGGAGTGGGGTCTAAGTTTTTCTGACTGGGGGGCAGGGGGTAAAAATAACGTGACGTCATTTATGGATGACCCCTATTATTCAAAACTGACAAGAATAACAACATTAGTTTAATAATTAAGTCTTCAAACACTAGAGGATAGCAAAATAGTGGCAAAGTAATAATAATGCTAAAGGCAATTAATTCTAACTTGGAAATACACCATAAAAATAATCGTATGCTTATAATTATACAACCCTGAGATAGAAGTTAAATGCTTTTCTTATTCCATATGTGAAAAACAACCACTTAGAAAGTATCATTCTTCCCGTAGTATGAAATTTGTATGTGGAATGAGTTGCCTGAAGAAACCAGGAAAACCAACACTTTATAAACATTTAAAACTATAATAAGAATACAGGACTAGACATAAACTACAGAAACGCATAGGCCCAAATCATCTTCTGTATAGAAGGAGCATCATTTCACTTCCTTGCCTGGTGTCAGGACTGAAAATCATGGATGACCAAAGCGTGGTGCAGACCTCAAGGGCAGCATAGTTAAACACACTCTGGCTATGAACTACCGAATCAACTCAACAATCACAATGAAATCATTTGGCAGTTTATTTATTTAAAAAATGATATTTGGCAAGGGGAAAAAAATCTTATCAGTTGCTTTTATTAATTTAAGTTGATGAATACCATGATAATCTCAACAGACTTGTTTAGCAGTGCAGTACCTGTCAATGTCCTATGTTCTCAGTTGAATTTGTTGTTTCATCTTATGAATTTTGCTGTCTGTATTTTATTAGGAGATGTAGGATTTAAAATAGGTCATTTAAAATTAAATTTAAAAAAAAAAGACAAAATGTAAACAGGTTTATTGATGATGATATACAATTATACTATAGATATGAAAACATGCCACAGGTGCAATACTTTTCAAAATGTTCCATTTGGTTTCACA
This sequence comes from Radix auricularia, assembly GCA_002072015.1. Taxonomy (NCBI): domain Eukaryota; kingdom Metazoa; phylum Mollusca; class Gastropoda; family Lymnaeidae; genus Radix; species Radix auricularia. The sequence continues at coordinate 130,051 of MUZC01000775.1, read as the reverse complement.
CTATTTCAAGGGTTGCCAAAGCTGAAGTAACTTAGTGCCATTTTAGGGATGCATTCGAGCACCATGGATCATGAAACCTGGCTTGGAAATCTTTTAGTAATCCTTGTAATATATCTTTCATGAATTGTGTGCCAGCCACAATGTGACCACAGCTGTGGTTTAGAAATGATGTCATCTCTTAGAGACACATTTAGGAATCATATCCTTTTGTTTGGTGGGGGGGGGATGAATTGGAAACTAAATTTACAACACTTTAAATAAGATTGTGTGGCAACTTAAGTTAAACTAAACTAAATAATTAATGACACTATTCACTTTTGTGATTTTATTACAAAATACAACATTTTAAATATAAAAAAACAAACATTTAAAATACTATAATGAAATTAAATAATATTTAAAATTGATCTAATAGATTAATGATGACTCTTTTAGCTGACCTGTAGGTTAATTGAACAATGACTTATAAATTATATCATAATTTATACAAACACAATCTTTAAATGGAATAAAAAGCATGGCAATTGGAATTTGGCAATATTATTTATGAGGTCAGATTTGCTACCGGACAATGTGGTCACATATAATTTTTAACTCAGTAGAAGTCCCACAGCCCAATAAACTCGATTTATTACAATTTAACTTTGTTAACAATATAAGCTAACTTATAGTAATATATGAAATAAAAGGTCCATTTAACAACACACTTTCAATTTAAACATAGCAGGCGATAATTTTATAATTTAGTAATGCATTCTCATTCCTAGAAAATAGAAACACTTGTATAAAAGTTGAAAATATATTTAAAAAAGAAATAACCTGTCACTCCATGTTGGTAAGAAATAACCTGTCACTCAATGTTGGTAAGAAATAACCTGTCACTCTATGTTGATAAGAAATAACCTGTCACTCCATGTTGGTAAGAAATAACCCATAAACAATAGCAGTTGTAAAAATAAAAAAACTTTCCATCTCTTCCCCCCCCCCCCAACTCCCACTTTTAATTTTCTTGGTACATCCCTGCATAATTCTAAAAAATACATAAAGCACACATAGGTAAAATAATGATGATAATTAAAATATTTGTGCCTTTCTGGCTCATACATTTCTAAGATAAATAATTTTATTTATACAGTTAAATTATTTACAAATTATATGTCATTAAAACTTATTTTCATATAATAAGAGATGTGTATCAAAATTTATTTTACTCTTATATACAATAATTATATTCACATATAAGTCATGTGTAAGTTGAAAATTTTTGACAAACATTTTTAGGACCAAAATCAGGTGTTTGAACACTTGAGAGACAAGAAATATTTGTGAGCATCTGACAGTAGATACTTCTATGTGCATGAAACAAGAATTTTACAGCCTGCTGACTAGCAACATCATCCCCCCCCCTCACAATCCTTGACTTATATGCAAAGCTGGTTCATGATTGTCTTGTCTTATCTGTACAGAGGATTGTTGTGTCCACAGACCATATTGTTTGTTGGTATTTGATACAGCATTCACAGGCTACAGCTATTAGGATTCCATGCATTACCAAGCCGCCTTTGTTTCCCTAGCTAGTGTTGGGTACCCATTCAAGGCTGGGTGGACTAAGGGACACCTTTGGCCCCGGGAACTAATCCTTGCCTTCACATGGATTCGAACCCATGGCCATCAGTACACAAGCCGAGCGGACATGCCACTCGACCACAGTGCCCCTCCCCCCTAATATATGACATGATTATATGACATCACACCCCAATAAATGTAATTGGCTGTACAAAAACTTGACTGGAATTTTATTACTAGGGAAACATCTAACCATAAAGACACAAGAGGTCTTCTCCCTTTTATTATATCATGAAGAGGTTAAATCTCTCCAAGAATAGGGATAAGAGAAGAGTGCAAGAGTCAGGAGAGATATGAAAGATGGACCATCAGAGAACACCCAGCATGTTGACAGACAGAAGTTGGTCAGTACATTAGATTGTGGGACCTAGCTTCCTTTCTACTGTAAAACATCATTTGGGTAACTCTTCACTAGTGGTGTGACATATTCAATAGTCCACAGTGTGGATGAGGGCTTTAAATTTATGAAAATGTGCTGGATCCTTGCTGTAGTTATTGTTTAACTAAAGGTCGTCAAATGACTTTAGGTAGTATGTTCAGCTTAAGATTTAATCAAAGACAATTACAAATAATTTAATGAGCACCTTTACTTTTCCTTTATTATTTATGGTTGTAGCAACCTCCACAAATACAACAAAAGCAGCAGATCTTGACCAAAGTGCTGAATTTTTCCTCTTCTTTAGGTGTTACTTGAGACCTTGTGAAAGTCAAAAAGACCTGCTCTAGAGTTGTCTGGTGCACAGAGTAGTCAGAAACATTGAGGTTGATCTTTGTGGACTCCATCAATGAGAAAACTTGAGCTAACCTCACATTTGGGTCTGGGACTTGGAAATGAATGTATCCCTGGTGGTCATCAAATACCTGGGGAGAAATTATTTATTTTAATGACAGATTTATTTCAGCATGAATGTATCCCTGGTGGTCAATAAATACCTGGGGAGAAATTATTTATTTTAATGAAAGATTCATTTCAGTAGAAGTTAATTATTTTCCAGAAATTAAAAATGTTAAAATATTTCATTCTCTTTTTATTATTATTATTCTTTTTTTTTTTTTACAAATTTTCAAAATAATTACATGTGATATAGTTTCTAAATAATTTTCAACCATATTTTAGGATTGAGGGGTAAGGGGGACTTAAAAAGAATCTACCTTGGCTTCAGGAAAATTCTTTATAATAAAATCAACAACAGGCTCATTAGGTGCAGTGCTGCCATCTGGCAGTGAGCCAAGTTGAACAATTAGAGTATATCCTTGTCCAAATTTGTTCTTTAGATGTTGTGGGCTGCCGAGACATTTAAACGTTCCATTGACCATAATCGCTATACGTGTGCACAGTGCATCACATTCTTCCATACTGTGATAAAAAACAACAAAAGAAAAGGAAAAAACTTCATATCATACACCTTTAATTGTGAGTTTAAAAATTCAAGCACACATCTAATTTATCATGGAAGATATTTTATTTTTTATGATATTGACCTTGTTACATAATTATCTTATTTTAAAATCTTTTTTTCAGAGACAGCATTTAAACTTCAGCTAAGATGATTTTTTAAAATCTATTTCATTGCTTTAGAATTTAGGACAGAAATAAATGCAGTTTATTTTGAATTAAATTTAAATCATGCATTTTGGCACTTGCTAAACTTTGAGAATAAATTATGTAGATGAAAAATATTTTGTGGTACCTGTGAGATGTTAGGACTAATGTACGTCCCGATGCTCTGACTTGTGATAACACATTCCACAGTTGCCTCCTGGCCTTAGGGTCCATACCTGAAGATGGCTCATCAAGCAATATAAATGGAGGGTCCCCAATTAAAGCAATGGCAGTGCTTAGTTTTCTCTTATTACCTCCACTGTTGAAAAGATAAAATGGAATCAGCTGAAAGTCTTCTATATTATTTTTGTATATGAGCTTAATGTCAGACCAAAGTATTCAATCTTAATGTGAAAAATTTGTTATTTTACTGCATAGTTCTTTTCACTAATTAAAAAAAATAACTCAAAATTAATTTTTCTTTATCTCAAGAATGAATTAAAATGACAGCAAAGATATTTAACATGCACTGTAGTAAAAATTATCAATTCTGTGCACGGGATGGAATATTATTTACATAATGCTATGTTGCTTCACTGTATTCAGAAATAAGGATGATATTCGATTTGCTCTTTAGACTGTCTTTGATAATAATGATAAGATATCAAAGAGTGCACAAAACTTTCCTTAAAACTAATGTCAGGTACCTATAGAGCCCTGCAAGCTTGTCTGCATGTGGTCGAAGCATGAGTATGTCAATAAGTGTGTTCACCACTAGTGGGATGTTCTCTTCAGGAACACCTCGGAGTCTAGCATACATGGTCAGGGTCTCACGTCCAGTCATCTGATCAATTAAAGCATCAAACTGTGGACAGTAGCCCATGTTGGCCTGGACCTACAAGTAAAGTCAAACATTATATTAGTAGATAAGCATAGGACGCAATTTTCTTCTGTATCGAAGGAGCATCTGTAACAGATAAAAACTGGAATAATTATTACTGTTTTTAAAATGCTTGGTCCAATAATGAAATTCTTAATATAATTTCAGTGTTATTTTAAAAGTTTTTTTGAGTCAAAATCTAAAGAAAAGCAATGTCAGTGTGAATGCAAGAGCCTATAAAACCTTCATATGGCAGCTTCTGTGTGAACTTTCTTCTGTGTGGAAATGTTACAAACAGAAGAGCATAAAAAATTTGACATGATCTCAGCAGCGGTAGGTTTGTCCTGAAATATATAGAAACCTGGTGAGTGTTGGCAGCATGCTAGAAACCTGCTGAGTGTTGGCAGCATGCTAGAAACCTGGTGAGTGTTGGCAGCATGCTAGAAACCTGCTGAGTGTTGGCAGCATGCTAGAAACCTGATGAGTGTTGGCAGCATGCTGGAAACCTTGGGGTGGTCAACACTGGCGGAACATGTCAACAAACCAGATTTTTCATAGTGCTTAAGATCTAAATGGGCTGATCACTACTTCAGGATTAAATAGACTGTTGCCCCCCTTCACCTAGATGGCAATGTGATGATATCACAACTATAAATTTAATGTCTATGCCTTCTAAAGACAATTATAAACTAAAGCAAGCTGCCAAAATTAATGATTATAGTTTTATCATTTTATATAATCATGTAAATGTCCTCCTCCCCTCCACCTCCTGTTTTTAATACCTACACCCAAGCTGTGTAGCCCTTGAAAACAACATAGCATCTTTTTCAGTTCCACAGAATAATTGACACCTTCTTTTGATATACTAGGAAAATGATCTACACATTAATCATAGACTTTTAAAATAAAGAATAATGTTCTAGATCCAAGAGTTTTTTTTTTAGAAACTAATTTTTAACTTTAGTTAAACAATCCTCAAACATCAATAGGAAGATTAAAGAATAATGTTTAAACTCCAATATTTAAGCCTATTGTTAATTTTTTTAAAACAACATAAAACTCCCACTAACTTAGATGTGAAATATCTCATTATTCTTTACCGCATTAACACTAAAAGTTATTTGATCATCAACAAAAGTCTCTCAGTTATCTTGAGTTATCTTATCTTATCTTATCTGTTACAGATGCATATCTATGGTTTGTGTTTAGTCCTGCATTCTTATTATATCTTTAAATGTTGACTTTCCTGATTTCTTCAGGAAACCCATTTCACACCCGAATTACGGTTGGGAAGAAAGAAAACCTGTATGTGTTTGTTCTTGCATACGGAATAAGAAAGGTGCTTTTATCTTCATGTCTATCTGAGGGTTGCATTAAGTTATCTTTGTGTTGTATTTCTAAATTAGAAATAATAGCTTTATTTATAATTACTAATTTACTCTTGGTTCTTCTATCTTCTAGTGTTTCAAGGTTTAATGATTTAACTAATGGTGTTATCTTGTCAGTTTTGAATATTCTCCAGTAATGAATAGGGCAGCTCTTTTTTCACTTTGTTCTAGCTTATCAATGTTTTCTTTGGTGGATGGATCCCATGCCCGTACAGAAGATTCATATTCTAGTGTAGGTCTCAGCAAGGTGAGGTAGCATTTTAGTTTTATATTTATTATATTTTTGTAAAAGTTTCTTTTTTAAAAGCCTAAGGCTTAGTTAGATTTTTTAATAACTTCATTGTCATGGGGATTCCATGCAAGTTTCTAATTTATTATGTAAGTATTTTGCATATTTAGTTTGGGTTAGTTATTTTCCATTAATGAAATACCTTGAATTTATGTATTTCTTTTTCTTTGTTACTCTTAGCAATTGATACTTTTCCCATATTTTTAATTCATCTACGTCTTTTTGTAAAATTTTGCTATCTTGTTCTGATTTAATTGTTCTGTAGATTATATAATCATAAGCAAATAATCTAACTTTTGTCCCTGTTAACATGTTGTTTGTTAAATCATTTATATATTATTACCTGTTTTATGTTGTTCTGGATATCAAATCCTTTGAGATAGGCATTCCCTCCAGTGACCATGACATCACCGGTCAGCATTTTGAAAGTTGTAGTTTTGCCAGCACCATTCTGACCCAGAAGACCAAAGCACTCTTGTTCAGGAACCCCAACACAAACTTTGTTAACAGCCACAAATGAGCCATAGCTCTTGTACAGATTAGATAACATCAGTGAGTCTGAAGATACATAGAATTTGAGTTTGAAGACCATTATTATTATAAAATGACTAGGTTGTTGTGGGGCGCCTACTTTTTTCAAAAGCCCATGTAACTTACGTGAATGTTATTGCATGCATTAACCAAACTATTAACGGCTCTTTTTACATCATTACCTTTTTAAAAATTAAAATATGAGCTCAAACAATAACGTCATACATTATTATAATGCGAGAAACACCATCCCCTCCGTTAACCTTGAAACCAAAATGATTATGATTTTACGTCTATATTTTCAATTTAAAGAACTAATGCTGATTATGTCCCTTAATGTTACAGAGTGATGTCCTTTAGGGTTACATAGTGACCCTGGCTTTTATATTGATTCATATTGTTATTTTTCCCCTCCTTACAGCTGATTTTAACTGTGTTGTGTGAGAATCACTTTTGTTTGTGAGAACATTATCACGAGGTGTATTAATTGTAACAAGGGAGAAGCATCAACAGGAAGTTGGTAAGAATATACAGCATACAATGTGGATAGGTTTCTGTGTTATAAGACAGTAAATGAAAACTTTTATAGAAGGAGAAGCTGAAAAAAGTCAAGTGAATGCCACACGTAATATGAGTTGTTTACAGTTTTATATTTATGTTTTGCCCAGAAAATTATGAATATCTTTTTAAAAAATAAATTGTGTTACTGAACATGTTAATGTGTTAAGTGTCATAGTATTGAAATAGGAAAGGAGGTTGGGTTGGGCAAAAGGATCAATAAATCCATAATTTGAACCATGAAATTATGAAATAGATTTTTGAACAAATTTGAATGTATCTTTATATATAAATATATACTACCTATTTAACTTCAAGTTGATAGTGCTCTGGCCTCACTAGCTGAGCGGCGTGAGATCTAGCTCACTTAAAAGTCACGATATAAAATGTTGATGAATGACTATTGCTTAAAAGTCCTCCGCTGACCTGGAGAGGAGATGGGCGCTGCCAAGCATACCAAGCCCCAAGAAATTTCTAATGAAGCATTGGAACCATGTACGACCATAAGATTATGGAACATGCTATTCAAACATTGTGAAGCTATTAAAAAATATTGTTAAGGGCCCTAAATTTTTTTTTTTTACCTGTTTGAATATTCTGTTGTATTGATAATGCATTGATACGTTGTCTTTCTGTCGCAACATCACTGTCCTCAAAATCCATAATTTCATTCTCAAAATTTGAAAGCTCCTCATCATGATTTGTAGCTCCCCTAATTAGATACCTTAACATGAAAAGGAATTAGTAATGATAACATATTTTGAATTAAATGGGAAAGAAATAATTCATGAGTCTGAAATTTAAATTAAATATACAGTTGAACCCGGTTATGTCGCCAGCCTAGAGGTTTTCCAAAAAGCATTGAGATATCCGATGATCGAGATATACAAAAAGCAATGGCGGCAAAATATTAAAATGTGTTTGAAAATTCTTTATGTACATGATGTGCATTAAAATATGACAATGTAAATGTAACTTTTTTTGAGTTTTCTTTTTACACAACAGCGTTGCTGGTATTCCAGTTTGTATATAATATAAAAATACACGTCATCACTGTTAGTGGAGTTCAGCTAGTAAAAGATTTTTTTTTAAAATTTGCTTAGTTGGAAAAACATATTATGAGGACTAACACAGGCGGACGGTGGCGCCACCTGTTCTTTGAAGTCACCATCAGATAGCGCAAGGTGAACATTTCATACGCACTTTCTTTCTTAATTCTAAAAAAAAGAAGGAAAAATACGGATCGGACAGTAAAGCTGTCTTTTTTAACAGTTAATGGAATTACAACTGGAAATGAAAATTGTGAAACGGGACTATCAACCGCAGTAATTATCCTTCCATATCACACGCTGTATTGTTCATGTTAAAAAAAACTTAGATAGACACCCACTAATATAAGACGCACCCTGGGTGAGGGTTACGTAAAACTTTGTATAAGACGGGTCTCATATAAGCGAAAATATGGTAATGAGATGGTGAAGTGGCATCGATAACTAACATTTTTCAAAATCTGGGGATTGGTCATGGGAATTCGAAATAACCAACATTAAGTTGCAAATTAGGCCTTCTTTTGTGCTCAGGATATTAGGGTTTGGCGACATAAAAAAAATCAACATAACCGATGACAAAAAGCTGAGACAAATAGAGTATTTGGAGGTTGCGCTTCAAAAACGTGGACTTAATAGGATTGGCAAGTTAACCGAGGCCGAGATAAGTGGGTATTAAGGACTTTTAAAATATTACCAAGTGAATAATCATACTTATTAAGCTACCATTATTTATATACTTAGTATCACTTAAAATATTCCCCAATGAAGCTTACCATAGTTTCTGAAAAATATGATACTCAATTAGCCCAACTATGGTAAAATAGATAATTCCTTGTATGGACATGAAAATTATATATGTTCCAACACCAGGTTTGTCCAGAGACAGGTAATCCTCTTGAAATTCAGCACAGAATCCGAACAATGAGCAAAATTCTGTAAAGTAAGGAAACAATAAGATAAAAAAATAGCCATTTCTTAAAGATGTGCTTTCAAAATTTTATAAATCTCTATGTTAAAATTATGTCAGTAATTTTTTTTTTAGTTTCTAGAAAAAGCTAAATCATTTGACATTGTTTATCTAAATTTAAAATTATTTTTAAAAAATGTTTTTAAATATTATTGTTTGCAGAAGGTTGTTAATGTTGTCAAAATGATTTTCAGGAAAGCTACTTTTTTTTTTTTTTTTGCAAAAGAATGGTATTTAAACCAAAAGCATTGGTATCTAACAACAATAAATCATCTCTTGAAAAGGAAATCATTTTAAAATGAATTGAGCAGCCAAAAATTTGTAGTGCAGATATTCTTCTATTTAAAAAGTCAAATTACTTTTGCAGCAAGGTGAGAAGACTAGATCACAATTAACTTTATGGCAGGACTTCAATGTCAGGTAATTTGTATAAATATTGATGAAAACTGTTGCCATGTTGTAGTTTGGGAAAAGCACCATGAAAATCCAATCAAGAACTTTAGCAATATCTGCTGCACCAACTCCAGGCAACTGAAGTACGAAAACAATTGTTGTCGTAATAATACCTGTAATAAGCAATAGGATTATAACTAAATGGTGAAAAATTTTGTTGCAAATAGAGAAAAGCTAATAATTAGCAACATGAATAATTGAAACAACTTTTATGTGCATTATAAAAGCACTTAAATGTTATATTTAACAAAATGATCTGCTACTTAGACTAGATCAATAACTTCAAAATCATATCATTTGATTACCTTGATATATATATCTAATATGAATTAACTGAAAAGTACATCACAATTAAAAACATTAAGTTTGTTAAGTTTTTTTAAGATTTTGGCTTAGTCATTGAGTTGGTAAAAATATTATCAATGGCCAGAGCCTAAACACCTTTATACCTGAGAAGATGTTCAGCATAATGAGGACCACTACCCCAGTTGGTGGAGACTGGAATAAAAACTGGAATGCATATGTAAAAGGTAGCACCGCCCATCCATAGATAGCAAGATTCAAGATAACAATCCCCCATCTGCCATCCTCTATGTAAGCTGATTTTGAATAGGCAACAAAAACTACAACAACCAGAAGACATGGTATCATGTAGTTGATAAAATCCCAAAGGAAGGTTGGCAGCCAGTAGGTCAAGGGTTCAACTCCACTCACAACCTGCATGTGTTTAGAGCCAACCTTGGAAAAAAAAAATGCAGTTTTAAAAATTAAAACTCATTATTGTAATTTAATAATTTCTTAAAAGTCCTTATGACTCATATAAACTCATTTCAAATGGTCTGTCAAAATGTAAGGGTGGTATGCATACAAAAATATAATATTTTGCACTAGTGATTAATGTTAAAAGATAACAGAGCAACTATTTGAGGAAAGGAGTTGGCATGAAATATGATGCTGTTTTCTTAAATTTTTTTCAAGTTAAACTGAGCAATAAAAAGAAGCTTGATGCAAGATGATTATGTTTTTATAAAGATCACATTGGTTTCATCAAAACAAAACGTGGATTAAAAATTTAAATAAGCTATTAATAAGATCCTTCGAATGAAAATGATAAGAATATAAAATATGTGTCCCATAGCAAGCAAGATACAAGCCCATACTAAACGTTTTTCACTTTATTAAATTGGTACCATGATTTTTAAAATGTAGTCTGTCCAGATATGAGAGGACCTATATTTTATGGTTTTATCTTATCTTATCTGTTACAGGCACTCTTTCTATACAGAAGACTATTGCGTCCTATGCTTATCCATGGTTTGAGTTTAGTCCCGCATTCTTATTAGAGTTTTAAATGAACATAAAGTGTTGGCTTTCCTAGTTTCTTCAGGCAACCCATTCCCCGCCCGAATTGGGGACGGGAAGAAAGAAAACTTGTATGTGTTTTTTCTTGCATATGGAATAAGAATGGTGTCTCTATCCTTAAGTCTATCTGAGGGTTGTATTAAGTTATCTATGTGTTGTATTTCTAAATTAGAATTAATTGCTTTATGTGTAATTGCTACTTTACTCTTGGTTCTTCTATCCTCTAGTGTTTCAAGGTTTAATGATTTAACTAATAGCATTGTTACTCTTGTCAGTATTACATATTAAGCAGTAATTAATCTAGCAGCTTTTTAAAATAGTGTTCTAGTTTATCATTGTTTTCTGTGGTGGATGAATTCTAAAAAATGCATATTTTTAAAAAAAACATTGATATATTTTGTATTTCTTTTGAAATTACACAGCCAGCTTTGAGTTTCAAAAGACGGTAGAAACAATTTTTTAAAAAGTATATTTTCTTTAACAAATAACATCTTTTATCAGCCTCTAAAAAAAAGTATGATAATGTCACAACTTTCAAAATCATTGACATCATTGTAGTTGGATTTTCTTTTATAAGTAGTTATAATAATGATACTGCAATTCTTTGACTGTTGGGCAGCTACTTAAGAGAACATGTTAATTCTGATTTAAAATATTAGCAAAGAAATTGTTTATTTTGCAGAATTCAAAATTTTAAGCAGAGTCAAAAATTTCTGTCAACTTGATAGTTAAATTAAAATTATTAACAAAATTAAATTCACTTTTTTAATTGCAACAAAATTATTATGTTGCTATTTTCAAAAATTAATTTAAAATTTGTAAATAAAACCATCATTCTTTATATATAGAGATAAACATAATTTTTTTCATTCATTTTAAGGTAGTAGTCCTTTTTATTTCCAAATAAAACACAATAAGTACTAAAAAAAATTTCAAAACAAGACTCACTTCTCTTTCTTTAACTAGAAAATAAATGAACATGGTTGTAAGGAAGGCCATTCCAAAGCTGATGAAAAGTCCCACAGCAAAGCCCGATGAAAGAGCCATTTTCAAGTCAGACTCGACTCTGTCTGTTTCATTTTTTGGCAATGGGTGAAGACTTGATTCCAGGCTCATAGTGCTATTAGTGTAGTACTGGAACATGGTGTTCAGCAAGTAATTCATCTGGAATTATTTAGTTTTTGTATAATTAGAGTTTAAAATTAACTTTTTGTTTTTAAATTTTTTAAATTTTTGAATTAAAAAAAAAAAGGAATTGTATTTAAATTGTTTTTTATCCTTAAAGCTGTTTTAAAATGTATAGCTGAAAGAATATGTTATAAGTTTTTAAAATTTATATAAATACCACCATACCCAAACATGTTTATTTTACCTAACAGACTTAGTGCACTGCTTTCAAAAAGATGAGTAAAACAAATATTCATAAAAACTCACAGATGTTGGTGATCCATGATATGGTTGTCCATTATATTTAGCTACAGCAGCCAAGTCACTTTTGTTTGAATCAATTATCTCCATACCTACTATAACTCTCTTATTGAATGTTGATATTCCTAAGTCTTTTGCTCGTTTAAGAGTATAATCATCAAAATTAAAACTCTGTAAATTTTAAAATAAGCAATTGCTAAAAAAATGTTTTGTCTCTTAGTATAACGCTTTCAATTAAATAAAATCAATTACACTGTATCATAAGTTTATGATATTTTGTAAAAGCATAGATAAGCTTTAAGTTTAAGATTAATGTGTTTAACAAATATAAAATAGGCTATGGCACCCATGGATAAGCATTTATATATTAAATAAAACTATTCTCAAATCTTATAAGAAAATATTAAATAACGTTAACTCTTCTTATAAATTGTTATAATTGCTAAAAATTTACAATAATTTAAAAACCATTTAAATAAAAAGTTTGGAAATAAAGTTAATAAAATGTGAACTTACAGGAGTTGTGCTAAAATTTTCTTTTAATTCAGTGAACTGTTTGCCGTAAAGATCATAAAATCTTTTTTGATTATTTGTATGACTAATTCCAATGGCATATGGAATTATTGGATTTGTGAATGGTTTAAGATTAAAATTTAAAAGAGGCTGTACAGAAAGAGCAGGCTTTGCTTCATCCACAGCCAAACCGAAGATGGTAAAAATAACTGGAAGAAGGAGCTGAACCAGAGTCACAGTGCGATTACGCCATGTATGAATTACTTTTTTGACAAATAGACCCCATATTCTAGAACGCTGTAAAGCAAGACCTGTTTTCTTTTTGAAACCTTGATTGAATGCTAAAAATAGAGAAAAATAATTTTTTGAAAAATATATAATAAAAAAATGTTTTTTAAAAAAGATTTGTATTTAGATTGTAAAAATTTCAATTTGTTTTGAAATCTTCAGAATCTGCTACTTATTTGTGATAAAATCTATGTATTAGCTCCCTAGGGGTTGTCCAAAAAGTACGTCAAGTTCCAGAGTGGGTGAGGGATTGTAAGAAAGTGCAACAGTTTGTGAAGTCACGTTTTTTTAATGTTAAATTTCAATTATTTTGTTAATAAAAAATACATTTTTGTACGAAGGTGTAACAAGATTTGTGACAGGGGGTAGGGGGGAGTTAAATATGGTCAAAAATAGCTTGACGCACTTTATGGATGGCCCCCTACATGTAGATACTTCTAAGACTATTCTGAATGCTGTTTGTTTTAATAGACTGCTATTATAGTTAGCATAATTTTCTTTGAGTAAAAAGAAAACTTCCATGTAAAATATAAGTAGTTATAGACTAGAAGTATAAACTTCAATGGAGTTAACTTACACAAAATATCAGCATCCCCCATTTCCCATGTTTCATTGATTCCTTTAGTTTTTAAAGAATCCACTTTGTTTGATCTCAACTCATTTTGAAAAGCAGGATTGGCATGAGCGTGAATTGATCCATATCCACTAATATTGCCTGATTCTTGACTCTTGACCTCATCATTTTGCTCTCCGACTCTAAAGATTTTTTAATGGTACTGTATTTTTATAACTGGTCATTGTAAATGGTTAAATTGTTTCAAATTTGCTCCATTATGATTCTAAGTAAACAAGGAAAGGAGAAATTAACTAAAAGGCATATAATCAATTCAAAATATGAATATTATTACAATGTATTCTTTTAAAATTAAAAAAGTAATCCATTATATATATAATTTTAAAATACCTGTATATTTTTTATAAAAATTTTTAAATTTATCAGTCTCTAAAATTTTATTTAGGCCCAAAAATGTTGTGATGAGATACAACAACAAAAAAATCCTTTAAAAGATACACATGATGAATCTTATACATCTTTGTATTGAAATAAATACCTGACTGTATATGATCAATACTTCCACACTTTCTTATATATTTAAAAAATTTAAAATCTATATTTCCCTATTTTAAATTAAAGAAGATCTTACTTCAAAAATACTTCTTCCATTGTTGTAGCTGACGTCCCAAAGCTGGCTATACCAAGCTCAGATTTTTGGTCATCTAAAGCATTAAAAAGGTCAGGGAACTGGCTAGAAGTGTTGTCAGGCAAGAGATAAGAGGCTTCAGCATTGATGACGCTCTCTAGCTCAGCAGTGTTTATTTTAGACTTTATGAACCTAGTCAATGTATCCACATCACAAGTTGGTTCTTTGACAATCACCAGGTGATAGCCAGCACCTTTCAATTGTTACAAAGAGAAACAACTGAGAGAGTTTCATTTAATTTAATTTTATATTTGATAAAAAATGAGGAAAAAATGTTTTTAAAAAAATATTTAATTATAAAGAAAAGAAATGTATATACCATAGAGTTTTTTCAGAAACATAGAGCTTCCACAGCACTTGATGATTCCTTCAGCCATGATGGCTATTCTGTCGCCGAGTAAATCAGCTTCATCCATGTGATGAGTACTAAGTAACAAAGTGCGACCTTGTCTAGCTGCTTGAAGAACATTCCAAGTTTGGCGACGGGCTGCAGGGTCCATGCCAGATGTTGGCTCATCCAAGATAACCACCTATTTAAGAAATAATATAACGGCAATAGAAATTGAGCATGGTTTACACCTGAGCTACTTATAAAAACATATTATACATCAAAAGATTTTAAAAAGTGAACATAATAAATCTTTTGTTATTCTTTATCAAAATTGAATGTTAATTGACAATACTTTTACATTTTGATACTATTCTAAAAAATTATTTTAATAAATGCTCTAAGAAATTAAATTAAACACTTAAAAATAAAAAAAATGAATCTATTTCACCTTAGATCCTCCAATAAGGGCAATACCAACAGACAATTTCCTTTTTTGTCCTCCTGATAAATTAGCTGATGCAGTGTCAATCTTTAATTCAAGACCTACTTCTTGTGCCATCTTATAAACATCATCATCAAGTTTATTACTGTTGTACCCTTTAAGCTGTATCATTTGTGGAAAATTATAAATTGCAAAATAGTACAAAGACTAATTTTTGTAAAGTGACACATATTTTGTAAATATTTTGAAAAAGAATATAATTATTAGAAATATTTTAATTTGTATTGTGTGTTTTATATTGTTTTATTTTTAAGTTGTGGAAAAATTCTTCTAATAATATTTTCCTCTGGCTTCACCCTCAACTTACAATAGGCCATCAATTTTTACTTTTAATATTACATTTATTAACAAATTATTATTTCAATACAAGTATAAAAAGGGCCTGTCTTAGCAGCTTAGAATACAAAATAGATTGTGCTGGGCCTAATTTGGGTATGGATAAGTAATTAATAAGGATAATAAGCGCTGGGCCAAATGCCCATTTATTATTATAATTTATTATTGTTATTATCGGCGTAGGCTGTTTAAAACCGGCCCATTTTAAATAACTTGCTTGCCTAAGGTTATCAAATATTAACACTTCAGATGTCGAGAAATGATTAATGATAAATTATAAAGAGGCTTTAATGTCATGTTATAATGTCATGTTATAATGTCATGTTATAATGTCATGTTAAATGACACTGACAATGTTTCAGGTCTAAAGGTAAAACAAATTGTCTATGCATCATTAACTTAAATTTTAAAATAATTTTAAAAATTGGTATCTAAATTCCATATTTTAAATTTCTTATCAATATTTCAGAGCTAAGATCTTTATTACCATGGCAAAGAATTGTAGATGTTCCCTGACTGTCAGTGTATCAAACAATATATTGTGCTGGGGGCACAAACCCAAGCTGCCTCTGACCTGATCAATATTGGTACGTATGTCATAACCATTAACTATAGCTGTTCCACTGGTAGGAGGTATGAAACCTAAAATAATATACAAACATTTTTCTTTGTTTTAACTTTATTTATTTTAAATAGCATGGTGAAACAAACAAAATTTTTTGTTGAAAGCTAACCATACATTAGCTTTTTTGAAATTAAAAAAGAAACAAAGATTTGTGAATTTATATACCATGTTTTTTGTATCTTTTTGTTTATGAGTGGAAATATTATTCAGCTATAAAAATCATTTCTTTTTTAATGCGACTTATTTCAAATAATTTAAAATGAAAACAAAATCTCAACACAACTTGGTTCATACCCCCC
>MUZC01000775.1:69743-113792 GCA_002072015.1 Radix auricularia | reverse complement strand
CCCCCCCCCCCCCCCACCCTGCCCCCAGAAAAAAATAAAATATATAAATAATAATAATAAAAAATGTGCACTGCATGCACCTTGAAGACATCATTAACTCATACTAATCCAAAGTAATGTTCAACAAGCTTGATCACTTTTAATTAAATATTTATTTAATCTTTAGCCTACCAAGCTTTAAAAGAGAAATTATATTATCTAATGATACGTTCACTGGTGCCATAATTCTAAAAAAAATCAATCACTTTTATTATTTGGTGGTCGAGAGGTAGCGCTCTCGACTGTCATACCGATGGTCACGAGTTCGAATCAACACGAAAGTGAGGATTTGTTCTCGGGGCCTGAGGAGTCCCCGAGTCACCCAGCTCCGAATGGGTACCTAACTAGACAATAGTTAGGCGGCTGGGGTAATGCGTGGAACCCCTATAGCCGTGGCCTGTGACCGCTGCATCTCTTGCCAACAGATCATCTCTCATGGTCTGTGGACGCAATTATCTTCTGCATAGAAGGAGTGTCTGTATATCTAAGATAAGATAAACCTTACAACTATTTCTTATGTATGGTAAAAATATATTTTTTTAAATGGCCTGCAAGGATTTCCTACCAGTGAGCATAGACATTGTAGTTGTCTTTCCTGCACCATTGTGACCTAGAAGCACTGTGATTTGACCCTCATACATCTCAAGTGATATTCCAGATACAGCAACTTTTCTTCCAAATCCCTTTTTTAGATTCTTTATCTGTATTCCAGGTTTTAAGTTTGTGGGTCCCTTCTCAATGTGACTGCTTTCAGGGATATTGATTTCTATATTTTTATCAGTTGATGTAGAGGAGCCACACCAGTAAGATTTCTGTTCAAATAAAATGTAATCAACAATTTTTATCTGACTGTCACTTACAAATATTGCAAGAAATTTCTGAAAGGATTTTATAAGCAATCACTCAATTACACACATTTTTTCTGATCTTTCTCAACAATAAGAGCAAAAAAAATAAATTATTAAAGCTTTTTCATTATAAAATTATAAATAAAATTATTACAAAATTTTTAATGAAAATAATTACAACTTTAAAATTGAGCACAACCCTCCATGTTCTACTACATACAAATAAAGTTTATCAATCCTAAAATTCTGCAATTTATTAATTTAAGAAAGCATCAAATATTTGTATCACAATTATCAAAAAATTATTTGAAGAAAAAAGAATGCTTGTAAATGCAACAAAATAGTTTTCAAGTATCTTGTGTAGTTTTCTACCAGTTGTTTCAAATATCTTGTGTAGTTTTCTACCAGTTGTTTCTATCTTCTTGGTATTGTTTTTTTGCAAAGACATTTTTGATGAATAATAAAAAATACTTTGGAATTATCTTTTATAAGGTAGATAATTATGTCAAGTGTCAATTTACATAAGAAAAATGTGGCTAATGTAAACTCACCATGAAACAAAAATAGAATGGCTTGGGAACACAGTAACTCACCATGAAACAAAAATAGAATGGCTTGGGAACACCGTAACTCACCATGAAACAAAAATAGAATGGCTTGGGAACACCGTAGTCTCCAGGTTTGACATTTTCCAGGTACCAGGTTATAATTAAGTGAATTGCTGAGTCAACCAACAACATAAGCATGCAGTTTAGTAGACTCAGATTGTCATCAACTGTGGCTGGCTTGTGAAAGTTGGTCCATTGAGCACCTTCACCTGGAGCCCAATAAATTTTTTGTCATATTCTTATTCAAATCTCACTTGCCCATTCCTAGTACAACTACTCTCAATTTTTAGTGAGTGCTGTGGGAAACAATTGATTTAATCTCTAATACTAAAAACTGTTTATTTTTATTTAGCAATATACAATTTCAAGTAATTTTATGCTAAAAAAATGACTGCAAGAGGCTGAATTTGTATAAATGTCTTAACTAATATCCACTATGCTATGAAAAAAATAAATAAAATCATTAAACTGATAGGTTAATTTTCATAAAGTTGTTGTTGAATCATTTATAAAAAATTTGGGAGAGATTTTGGCATGAGTTTCTTTTTAAGCTCATGAGTTAACTGTAAATTTAAATATATAAGTTATAAAGCTTGTGCTATAACTAAAAGGAAATCTTCAGTTCAATGATGTATGGTACCAGAGATACCAAATTACTGAAGCTAAAAAAAACTTTCATAAATCCAGCCGAATTAAATTCGATTATAGACTCTGGAAATTTAAAACCAATTATCATTTTCAAAACCAATAATCAGACTTTTGATTATTATTTAAGAACCTTAACCCAAGCCATGTCATGATCCTACAGCCCAATGATAATTTATTATCTATTTTCCTGGTCTGTTTGTGAAAAATAAATCAATTTTAAAAAATGTTCCTAGTAGCTATTTGAACTATATGCTCTAAGTTTATGATTTTGATTGTGTCAATAATATGTTCATTAATTTCTTTATTATTTTGTGATGTCCTAAGGAAATTTTTTTTAAAGTTTATGTCAGGACATTGTAGTAGACTACTTTATAAATTTGACCACTTAATTTAGGAATGTGTATTTACTTCAGCTAGTAATGTCTTATCTGCTCTTTCTATACAAAAGATTATTGCGTCCTACACTTATACATGTTTGTGTCTAGTACTGCATTCTTATTAGAGTTTTAATTTTGATAAAGTGTTGGTTTTCCTGGCTTCTTCATAAGGTAAGACTTCACTTCATAAAATATTCTATGTACCATCCAGGAGTTCTCCAATTATGATAGCTAAAAACTCAAATTTTTGCTGTACCTGTTCCTTCATAGATGGTGATAACATTAGCTCCCAGGGCCATTGCACAGTTAAATAAAATTGATGCACCAAGCTTGGCAGAGATTCCCAAATTTTCATAGTTTGGTTGTATGAAATAGTAAGGAAAGAAAAACCCAAAGAAAAGGACTCCAGCGACAGCAGCTCCAACATTAGCTATAAGTATAAGAAAGAAAAAACTATTTAATAAAGCTAGTTTTTATAAATAATTTTATGTTAATAAAAATAACTTTTAATGCTACCAATAAAATGTGATGATATATAATTAGAATTTGTGGGATACAATTATTAATTTTTTGAGTTGTTTACTTATCAGAGTTTTTAAAGAAATTTAACTCCAATTTTTTAAAAATATAATACACTTAAAAATGTAGTATTTTAGGCAAATATAAATGATAACTAACAAACATTTATAAAAAACGGATTACCTTTTTGTACAAAAGTGCTGACCATGAAAGTGAAAGATACCATTGCAAGGCCATAGCACAGAAGATAGACAAAAAAAAGACTTGGGTTTGTGTTTTCTAACACAGAACCCTTGTCAGTAACTGGTATGCTAAACAAAATAGCATAGATGGCCATTGCAGGTACCATGTAGAGAGAAAACGTAATGAACCAAGAAACCCAGTACACTGTAGTTGTTAAGCTCATTAACTTCATGGCTTCCTGTTATGGAAAGTATACATAAAGAATTAAAAAGCATTCATTTCTTAATCAAACATTACAGGATATTTTATTCAGCAAGATTAGTGGACCTTAACATTTTTTATGACTCTAAGAGTTTAAATTTTTTCTAGGTCGTTAAACCTTCAATGATTTAAGTCACACCTTTACAGAAATGAAAATATGTTTAACATTATTATCATATGGTTATCATTTAACTTTTTGTGTTAACTAGATTATGTATTATGTATCATTATAATAATTTTTAAGGACATTAAGGTTTTGATAAATGATAAAAATAGATGCATTGATGAATTATATCCAATTAAAGCATCTACAAAATTTGTTGTAAATGTGTTCTCTTTAAAAGAATAAAGCCTAGAAATGATAAATGCCAAATAAATTTCATTTCTTACATCTTTTATCCATTTAAAAATGAATTAAACATTTTAGCATTATGGTTAGCCTTAGAATGCTTTTCTCTGCTCTTCAAGAGTACGGTTACCTTAAGCTTCTTCTCCTTTTCGTAAACCAAGTTCTTTGTGTTGATGATTATGCTAAGTATAAACCCTAGCACCAAGAAGAGAGGCAAATTTGTCTGCAAAATCAAGTTCATATTATCATCCACATAAGGAGGATAAGCCAGACGTTGTTTGTATACTTCAAAATTCAATGTACTGCTAACATTATCCTTTAACCAGTATTTTGTGATAGCTTTGGCAACCAAATACTGAAGGCAAAGTACGCCTGAACTGTCGTATTCTGTTGATAAATAAATGGTTCAAAAGAAGTTTTACAAATTTAATGTAAAAAATGAAAACATACTTAAAATAAATTTTATTAAATTTTTATCTTACAAATATATTAAGAGTTGTGCTGGAAGATATATGAAATAATGTCACAATAATAAATGTTAATGTTTGGGCAGTTTAGGTAATAATCAGTGCTAAATAACAAACAGAATAAGCCTTTTGTAAGCTATTATTTCAAATAACGTTGCATCTTTGTGGCAAAAGACAAAGTCTTTCCTTTTATAAGAAGATATTTGTGATTTCTAAAAATAGATCGTTTAAGAATCAATAAAATCAACATTGATACGCTTGTTAAAATATCTGACGTATTCTGTATTACTAGTACTAACGTGGGTCATCTGTATCTGATCTTGGAGAATTTGTTTGAAATAATGGAAAGGTTTGATCTGTCCTCCATTTCATGGATCCGGTGTAAGGCCTGAGAATGTATTTTAGCAGTGCACTTGGGCTGCTGTTGTTTGATGCATCAGGAAAGACAATCACGTGATGCATTGCCCTTGAATTGAACTGAAAATATTCTTCTGCAGCTTTTTCAGAACTGAACCCAAAATACTTAACTGAAACAGACACACATAATAATAATTTTAGAAACACTAAAAAGTATATTGACATAGTTAATTATTTTAATTTGTCTTATCAGATTTATTCAAATTTATTTCCCAATAAAAGTTGTCAATAATAAATAGTTTTCTTACTAAAAACTATACCATATATACAGACACACACTATATAATAATATATAAAAATCAATCGAGAAGAATAAACAGAAACATAATTAATATCGACAATTATGATTTGGTTTAAATTAAAGGATAACAACGCCTAGATTCTACTTTTTAAAAATTTTTTTTTAAATTCTACTTGTTATGTAAAACTTTTAACAAATCAATATTTTTCAAATACTTACAATTAACACTGTTGTTGCTATTCAACATGGCTAATACGTGATCCATTACTTTTTTGGTTTCTGTTGTATTAGGTGTAAAACCTATCTCAGTAGCATTCCTTTCAATAAACGTTTTGGTCATTGGGTAAACTGCTCCATCTGGATGATATTCCACTTTGATGATCAAACGGATTAAGATAAGTAGGATTGCAAAGTTCACTGGCAGAATGATTTCAAAAACGGTCACAATGGGCCTCCGTTTCTGTAGGAGCCAGTTCTTCCAAAGAAGCAATTTGAGCTGTCCGAGGAAGCCCATCCTTGCAGCCAATTTGTTCAGGTGATGCTACAAACTGCTTGCAAGCTGAGTGACAAATAAAAAAAATATATCTAAAATCATTAAGGGCGTGGAATGGGTTGCTGGCGTGGAATGGGTGGCCGGACATGGAATGGGTTGTCGGACATGGGATGGGTTGCCGGACATGGAATGGGTTGCCCGCCGTGAAATGGGTTGCCGGACATGGAATGGGTTGCCGGACATGGAATGGGTTGCCGGACATGAAATGGGTGGCCGGACATGGAATGGGTTGCCGGACATGGGATGGGTTGCCGGACATGGAATGGGTTGCCGGACATGGGATGGGTTGCCGGACATGGGATGGGTTGCCGGACATGGGATGGGTTGCCGGACACGGGATGGGTTGTTGGACATGGAATAGGTTGCCGGACATGGGATGGGTTGCCGGACATGGAATGGGTTGCTGGACATGGGATGGGTTGCCGGACATGGGATGGGTTGCCTCAGGAAACCAGGATAACCACGAGTCTTCCATTTGAAACTCTTAGAGCAAAACATAAAGGATGGATAAGCGTAGTAATCAATAATAGTCTATATAGGAGTGTCCGTATTTAGTATAATAGGATGGAGCGTGTTAATCTCAGACAGACTTGTCTAACCAACAGTGCAATCGTATTTAGGTCTAGTAATGACACCATCGCTAAATTAATTGCAATCAGTATGAAACTAGCCACTGACCCATTAGCTTTAAAAAGATCAGATATCAAAAAACGTGTTTTTAAGGCCAAAATGCTTATTATTAAATAAAGTGACAGTTCAAATGTAAAATTAAGTGCCATGATACAGAGACATTCATAGAAAAAAGCTACAACACAACCTTGAAGTAACGCTAAAAATGCCTGCTACTCTAAACACATTATTCTGTACTTAACAGTAAGCCAAACCAGAGGCGTCACCAAGGTTGATGTTAGCCATGGCGGTAGCTTATGGTGTCACCCCCTAATGACTTAACCCACAGAGCTCCAGCTTATGGTGTCACCCCTAATTCCTTAACCCATAGAGCTCCAGCTTATGGTGTCACCCCCTAATGACTTAACCCATAGAGCTCCTCTGTGTCTTCCAGTGAAAAATAATGGGAACAAACAGAATTTTAAAATGTTGGTGTCACCTTTAATGATGGTGTCATACGGTGCAGTCCACACACTCGGGTGACGCCACTGCTTATTGTAACTTTTAATTAATTTTGTGACGGTGACTCGTAAAATAGCACACAACAAAAGAGCACACGTGAAGTTTGTAGATGATTGTAGACAGTGGCGGCGTTAGGTAAGGGCGGGGCCTAGTGCCAGCAATGACCCCGCAGGTCCAGAGTACTAGTAGAGATCGCTAAGCACCAGTATGCTATGGTATTTAAAACAATATGAAACATCTTGATTATTGTGTAATTTTAATACCGCGTGCCACCTTTTTATTAAATTATTACAAGTTCATTATTTTCTCTGGTCTATAAACAACGGTTTATTCTTATCGAAAAATGACGTGCCAGTTATGACGTGATTTAAAATGCAATTTATTGGCAGACATGTTGCAAAATAATGCGTTTTGCTAATTGAAAGTGAACTGTGGATGTCCACATGCAGGATACCTTGACCCTAACTTATTACAATAGCTAATTAATGTTTCCGATCGCACCACTACCGAGACACTGCCATTCCGATGACACAGATTTCTAAAAATAACTATTTTAGTAAATCTATTGTGAATGACGTGTACACAAATAAAGGGGATTGGCTGAATGGTACATCTGACCTATTTTCCGCTAACGGTGTAATGCTTTCAAAGACGTCTAGAGCTAAGCTACGGAATTTGACCTTCAAAAAGGATTACAAGAGTGCCTCTTTCGTTTCTTTACAATCGTTTCCAGCATACGTTCTACCATCCACTCTTTGGCTCTACATGTATAGGCTATTAACCAGGACAGATATGTTCAGGACCAAAACGCGGGGCCTACCTAAGCGCGGGGCCTGGGGCAGTCGCCCCAGTTGCCACCCCCAAACGCCGTTCCTGATTGTAGATGATTGTAAATTGTAAGCTTGTGTAATAGTTGTTGAAACATCTTGGTGATTGTAAGCTTGTGTAATAGTTGTTGAAACATCTTGATGATTGTAAGCTTGTGTAATAGTTGATAAAACAAGCTGGACTACCTATGAGGCATGTTGTTGTTGTTGTTGAGCCTTTTCGTCCACGATGGACATCCACCGATCGTCGTCGGCGTCTGCATTTCCTCCTAGGACATAGGCCACATACAAAAGACCTCAAGGCATCTCTATCCTGGGCCATTTCCTGCAGGATCTTCCAATCATGGCCAATTCTCTTGATGTCTGCCTCCAATTCTCAACGCCAAGTGTTTCTTGTGCAGCCTTTTTTTCCGTTTACCCTGTTGGTTCCATTTCAGGGCTTGTCTTTTTGTATTAGAAGCAGGTTTTCTTAGTGTATGACCGATCCACTTCCAACGCATTCGAAGAATCTCTTCCTCAATGGGTTCCTGTTTTCTCCACTGTATAGCGCTCTTATATTTGCGCCCATTTTCATTGTTTTTTTTAAAAATCCTGCACTCTTTAAAGACAAGTGACAACAATTTAAAGTAAGAAAATGTTCCCAAAATATGTCAGAAAAGCCTTGAACTTTTAAAAAAATAGCTGATTAATTAACTGAATGAAATTTAAAAAAATTATTCTATAGTTTGACACGTCCAATATTTAGGTGTAATTCCCTATACTTTTGTAAATTTCAATATTAAAGTCAACATTATTTTTTAAAAAAATTATCTAAGCTGAAAAGTGCATAAGAAGACATTTTGAATAAAAATAATTGGAGTAAAATCGAACTGAGAGAGACACGGGGAAAAAATCGAATTACAAAGTTTTTGACTCTGTATTTTTTAATTTTTTCTTCGAGGTGAAAACATTGGAAGTCTCTTTATAAACATAAATTCGTACACAGTAAAAGTTTAGATTTAGGTGTCACCCGGGACAGCCCACCCCTCTCAATTCGTACACAGTAAAAGTTTAGGTGTCACCCGGGACAGCCCACCCCTCTCAATTCGTACACAGTAAAAGTTTAGATTTAGGTGTGACCCGGGACAGCCCACCCCTCTCAATTCGTACACAGTAAAAGTTTAGATTTAGGTGTCACCCGGGACGGCCCACCCCTCTCAAATCGTACACAGTAAAAGTTTAGATTTAGGTGTCACCCGGGACAGCCCACCCCTCTCCACCCCTAGTGACGCCACTGACTCAAACTAAAATTTATGTCCAGATTAATGACCCAGATGACAGCACCTCTATGTGTGCAAAATGATGTTTGTAGGTATATCCCAAGTGATTAATATGTGTATATGTATACATTTATATAGTTTAAGTTTTAAAGTCAATTATTGTGTTAAAATATTAAAAGACTGTGAGGGGTTCATAATAATACAACTTATACAACGACCTTGTCTGTGATCAACACGATTTACATAAAATACATACGAAAACTACACATTCAATACAAAACATTCATATCATACTTAACCAAACATATAATGATAAAGGTTATCAATCGCTGAAATGTCAGATTTTCAGTCAGTGAAGAACAGTTTTTAAAGTTGTGTTTAATGTGCAGTTTTATTGTCAGAAATGTATTGAATGTCATGTCATGATTTCAATTCAATTTTTTTGGAGCTTAAGAGAAGAATGACCGCCCAAATGTTTTACCGAGTATCTTAGGAACAGAAATAATATGTGACACTGCTTAATATTCAAGAGGATTAACAGGCAGAGAAAATTCAGATAATATAGTAAGGGCCTGAATCAGAACAGCGTTGGCGGAAGAGAACAGTTTGTTGTTTGATGCGTGGCTGAACAAGGAACCAATGACGTGAATTAAATAGTGGAGGGACAGGGTTTTATCATTTCGGGCTGAAACAGTGGCTAAAAGTTTTTTTTTATGGGTAGATGGCTAAACGGCTGGGGTGAAGGTACCACGGCAAGGGAGCTTTACCGCTATGTGCAGCGGCCGAGCAAGCAGGATCAATTGTGGGAACTGCCTCGTAGCTGACTGTTCCTCATGACGTAAATGCGGACTGGACACTGTCCGACAAACAGCTACTTACACAGGTTGAACCCAAATAGGGATCACGGCTGCCGCTATTTGGCATGACCGAGGAGACATTTGCACATCTACTGGCGATTGCTCTGACAGATTAGGGATGCGGACAGGTCAGGCAGCACAAGAATTGCGAACGAATACCTGTATGGCGATAAGAGTCGAAGACTCTGCCTTCCAATGAGAATGACAAATATCCTCTGGTCTCTGGTTTTAACATCCATGTATATTTGAATAGCAGACTTGAAACTCGCAGTGAACGCTTTTTGTACTCCGTGTTTAGAAGTATGTTATCAAAAACAAGTATTGCTGACTTAACGTTAGAAAAAAATCGTCCTACCCCATATTTAAAGATAAAGAAGTCCCTAGGGTCCCAAACAACGGTGACTGCAGAGTACTCAGATATTGAAGAGCCTCAGGCTTTTGAGATAAGATTGAAACTTTTAAACCACGAAATCAAAATGAAAGAAAATCGAAACTGTTACATAAAGGGACAAACAATGTCAGGTAGAAATTTAATAATCAACTATATAGGGTGTGGCTGCGGGATTGCACTAAATAAAATTAAGATGTGTTGTAGTCAATTACAATATAGTAATTGCTACAGTTATTTCATGGTTTTTAATAAAGTAGCTCACAAATGTCAATTGTCAGTGTGAAAATATAAAAGCAATAAAAAAAAATAATTTATCCGTAGTTGTTATTATGGTGATAGTCGTCATATAATTATAATAATTTCCTCACTGTTATATCTAACTTCTTCTGATTTCTTACTTTAATTGAATGCCAAATGATCTTTTGCCTGATATAAAATTTAAGAGACAGTTTTAAATATTCCATCGACTAATTCACTTACCTTACACATTTAAAGCTCTTATCTCAAGAATTTTTTTAAAACCTAGTTTGACAACTATTTCAACCAAAATGCAACACAAACCTATTGACATTGCGATTGCTCGTTGATAGCCGTGTGAGTTTATTTATATAGTGGCGGTGTTATCATGTGTCCCATGTTTTAGAGACATGGAGCCAACTTCCTCTCAGAGGCGTACCCTAATCTTCATCTTATAAATTAGAACTTATATTATTAAATTATAGACTTACAGTATTTTAAACAGAAACCGTAGCCATTTATGGATAAGTCTGAATTTAAAGAACACAACACTTAACAATGGTAACATGTGTTTTATTATTGGTTGATGAAGTGACTCACCCTGGGTCATATTATATCTCTATATAAACATAGCCGGTGTGCGCTTAATAAATCCTCAACGATCCAAAGTGTCCCCCGGGGGATTTATTTTAAAAATAAATTATCCAGGTCAGAAAATATTTTCCTTCAGATTAAAATACATTCTACTCTAGTTGTAAAATGAAAATTTTCCACAAAATATATTTTTCCCATCACATTTTCAATATATTACGAAGTGGTTACTCAAATACACACGATCAAAATCTAATTAGTAATGTAGTAGTCATACATGTTTACTCAGGTGTTTGACAGAGGCGTAGCTTGAGCGATGCAAGGATGGTGAGCACCAAACTGTTGAGACCCTCTAAGGAACGTGACAGTAAAAATTAGAATGCTTTTTTAAAACTTGATATTATTCTTTTCTTTTCTTTTGCTTTTCAGATTGAATTACAAATAACTTGCAACACTGAGTTTCAAAGGCATGCGCAGTTGTTTAGTTTACAAATGGAGGGACTGTTGTGTAATGGCAAATGTTTTGTTGTACGATTGGACCTCACCAAGTCAAACTTTCCTTTAAGTTGAAAACCTCCATATGTCGAATTAATTGTTAGGTCCCGGACAAATTCCATCAGACTTATGTATTTTAGATCTCCTCAACTCGAAGATTTTTGGCTTCCCACCTGCGTTAGGGGTTTTATTTATTATTCCGGGGAGACATTTCAGAACACGTGTTCCATAGAATCACCTAAGCGGACACAAAGTCTTATCCTAATGCATTCTACAACCACAAGGGATTAAGATACTCTTGCAAGTAGGACATCTATTTTGAGACCAAAAATAACCAAGACAAGAAAAGGGAATGGCTGGCAGAAGGGAAACTACTCCGCGTCCCTTTGCTGCATGCTGTAGCTAAGTTTAAAAGGAAAAATCTTACTCCCACAATCCCACTATGGGGGCAGTAAAGTGTGTGTGGTGTGTGTGTGGGTGGGGTCCTCAATGGTGTCTGTGTGTCAAAGCTAAGTTGGCTTCCTTTCATATTGAACATCAAACACTGCCTCTCCTTCCTGTAAACCCATCTCGACAGTACGGCTGCTCCCCCTCTCTATATGAACATTCTCCTTGATTAATCTGCACCTATTATGCGATTGTCCCTAACTCGAAAACTCCATAAGTCGATTTTTTCCAGGTCCCTTTGAGATCGACTTAGACCGACTGTATAAAGGAATGTGTTGTGTGTATGAATGTTGGTGTTATTTCTTTGTATTGTGTGTATTAAAGTTGGTGTTATTTCTGTGTATTGTGTGTATTTAGGATGGTGTTATTTATATGTATTGTGTGTATTAAGGTTGGTGTTATTTCTTTGTATTGTGTGTATTAAGGTTGGTGTTATTTCTAGATACAGAAACTCCAGGTGAGACGGTGAAATAGTTGCTTACTTTTCTAGACTATCTTTTATTATCTTATGTTATTACAGACGCTCTTTCTATAGAGAGGACTGTTGGGTCCAACACTTATCTATGGTTTGTGACTAGTCATGCATTGTCATAAGAGTTTTAAATGTTGATAAATGGTTTGTTTTCCTGGTTTCTTCAGGCACTCCCGAATTCCGGATAGGAAGAAAGAAAATGTGTATGTGTTTGTTCTTGCATACGGAATAAGAAAGGTGTTTTTATCCAACGTCTATCTGAGGGTTCTATATTTATAATTAAGTTATCGTTGTGTTGTATTTTAAATTAGAATTAATTGCTTTATGTATAATTATGTCTTTGATCTTGGTTCTTCTATCCTCTAGTGTTTCAAGGTTTAATGATTTTTAAAAATTCCCCTTGCTGAGAAGACAAGGTAAAGAACGTAAAGGAGATGTGCGCAAACTAGCGACAGATTGTGTCTACAAGAGAAAATCAATTAGATAAAGTTTCAATAATGTATAATGATATCAGAAAGTCATTGTTGTTCCTGTGCATTTATTAAGTGCTTTATTCAGAACATTAAATAATTTAATTTGCTTCTTGTCATTTTAGCAAAATGAAATCCACAGAGGATTTCTGGAGGGGGCACTATGAATTTGACTAGATACGCCACTGATCGAACGCGTAACCTAATTGTACGTTTGCCTGAGCTTTGTGTTCTGTGCTCTGTTTTCTAAAAATGGTACGCTATTTTTAATCCCAGAAACATTGCTTTCTACTGGTACTTTTATTATATTTTAAAATTCAACTTAAAAAAAAATCTAACAAATGAACTATTCCTGACCAGTTGAATTTAATGAATTTTCTGTTAAAGCTTTTGAAAACACTGATTTGAGTAAATTGACTATATCCATGACATGAATAACCACGCATCGCGTAATATAAACCCAAACGGCAATAGAATGATTTTTGTTCCACAAAATTATAAAAGTTTTAAAAAGAATTGACTTGATTTGCGTTTTAGTTAGGAAGAATGCTTTTATTCCAAAGTTTGCACATACAAACATACACAAACACACGTATACATATAAAAACAAAAACATTCAGAACCACAGAACAATGACCAAAACTTAATTGAAACGCCAAAAAAATTAATTAATCAATTGAAATAAAATAACATTTATCAAAATTAGCTAGTTCTACTTTTGACATTTGAATTCTTAACGATTTTATTTCTATTTTTGTCATTAATTCTTTTTTGCTACTAACATTATTTTTGTTAAATGTGAATGACATTTTCTAGTTCTTTTGCAAAAACGCATTACTTCTTTTTTATATTGATCTGTAATTTGTCGTTTTTTTTCCTTTTAATTCCCATCATTGGTTAAAAGTGTTGAGTGTTGAGCATTGGAGTCATAATGACATTCTTTGGGAATGTTTGTCTGCCTGTTATTAAATCCCGTAGATGTTCAGATTTGATTTATTCGGTGTTACAATACAAACAACAACAAAAGATCATTACAAATTGTCATTCGAAGAGTAGGGTGGAATACCAGCCAAGAATATAGATGTAGCTACGCCTCTGACGGGAAGTGGGGACGATAAGTTTGATCATCCGAGGCCCTAGATATTGAACAACTATCAAAAGAGAACTATGTATATTATAGATTTATAAGCCTCACCCTAGACACAAAGTGTAATCTAAAAAAAAAAATAACGTAATTTGATAATTTTTGTAAAATTCAAACAAACAAATTAAATTAGAAATGTTTCTAATGTAAATAAAAATAAAATCATGCTCGCAAATTAACTATCAGTAAAAATTAAATCTAAAATGTAGTTATATATATAATGCATTGTTTCTCCGGCCTACCATTTAGTTTCGGCATCTTCGTTGAGACTTAACATTACATGCCTTTGGTTCATTTTATTTTATGTTTATTTCGCTTGCATTTTAATATTTTTAAAAAAATTGAGGAAACAATTCCGCCATTAGTATGTGACGTCAAAATCTATTTTAAGACTGTTTTATAAAGAAATCACAAGCTTCTGACTCAAGGGAAAGAATAAAATCCTAACAATGTTTGGCCCAGTTTAACGGTGTCATCCGTAAATGAACTTTGGATAACACATTGATTATCTTTTTTCCCTTAGATAGTTCACACCACATGGCCCTTATTAGCTCCGACTTGTAGACCAACCCTAGTCCTCACCCCAGCACGCCAGCAATAGCACATCGTATCTCTTGTGTTTATTGTTTTGATGTTAAAATAACTGGGTGCAGTAACAATGGCTTCGTGTATGAGACATTCCATATCTCACACAGCCACCGAGTGACATAATATTGACCTTAAAATATCGTCTGATCCAACATATCCAGGCTACAGGACGTAGTTACGTAGTGACCAGAGTTTTTAAAGCCAAAGTTCTTTTTTCCCTTAGATTAATATTAATTTTTAACAATTTGAATATTGTCTTTAGAAATTGATTTTGACCGTAATTAACTCCTAGATAAATTTATTCCAGAGCATTGGGGTGGAAGGCGATCAGCATATATTTAATACAACATTTTTAAATTTGAGCGGTAGCGTTTCGTTATCGTGGGGTGGGGGGGGGGGGGGGGGGGGGAGCATTAAAATTTAACTCAACTCTGATATACCAACTTTACCAACGTAACGTCAATCACATTGGGATAAACATTTAGATTAGTTGTAATATTGTCATAAAATAATTAATTTCTCTTCAGTTTTGTTCAAAGCGGACACCTCTTTTCAATAATTAAATATTTAAATATTAATATCATTAATTATGAAAGACATTTTTTAAAAACTTTTTCCAAAGACAAGCAGGAAAAATTATGTTCCTTCCCTCACCCCCGCCCACGCACACAAGTTACGAATTCAAAATACACCAATATTTTTTGTTTCAAATCAATAATTATTTTCTATAGTTACTGCGGCGTAGCGATGGGTAGTGGGTAAATGTCCCAGTAGCAATTTGTTAAGGGCGGCTAATTTCTCGGAGTAAAATAAGTTATAAAAAGGAAAATGTTAAGTAATTAGATATTATATTGAAATAAAAGATGACACAAAGGAAAATGTGCTCAGTAGAATGTGCACACCAAACTGTTCAAGAATCAACTCAGTTAAAATGCATCCGTACTTTGAGAATCGCTGTTAGAAGGTTGAGAACCCCTGGTAGTTATTGCCACAAGGGGCCGTCCATCAAGTACGTCACGCTCCAGAGGGGGAGGGGGTGTAAGAAAGTGTGACCGTTTGTGACAGGGGAGGGGGTGTCTGGCCGTGTGTGACGTCACGATGTGTCATATTAAATTTTTATTATTTTGTTAATAATATATATATATTTTTGTTCGAAAGAGTGAAGTACTTGGGGGGGGGGGCGAGATTTGTGACAGTTTGTGACAGGGGGAGGGGGGAGTTAAAAGGTCAAACATAGCGGGAAGTACTTTATGTTGAAAGATTGATGCCAGTCGTAACTATGGATGAACACTTCACATCACCATGTTAATATGATGTCTGGTGAATATTTTTGAATTAAACATAATGCACAGGACCATAATAAACAGATTCAATATAGTACAGGAGTTGGTCACATAATTTGTCAATCTAGTCTTAAAACACAAGAGTTGGTCACATAATTTGTCAATATAGTCTTAAAGCACAGGAGTTGGTCACATAATTTGTCAATCTAGTCTTAAAGCACAGGAGTTGGTCACATAATTTGTCAATCTAGTCTTAAAGCACAAGAGTTGGTCACATCATTTGTCAATGTAGTCTTAAAGCACAGGAGTTGGTCACATAATTTGTCAATCTAGTCTTAAAGCACAAGAGTTGGTCAAATAATTTGTCAATCTAGTCTTAAAGCACAAGAGTTGGTCACATAATTTGTCAATCTAGTCTTAAAGCACAAGAGTTGGTCACATCATTTGTCAATCTAGTCTTAAAGCACAAGAGTTGGTCACATCATTTGTCAATCTAGTCTTTTTTTAGTCAAAATGTTTTGTTTCCTTTTATTTAATCACTGGTTGAGGTCAAGTTTTGCAAATCTACGTCTTATTACCCTGTCAATATAATGTCAATCGGAAGATTATCTCAAACTTGACCTCACCCATTGTAAATGAAAAGGTAGCAGATGAATGGTGTGTTTTATATAATTGTCAAGTCTAATTATTGCTATTTTTGTTTTCAAATTTGATCTAGATTGAGTTACTGTTTCATGGAATAACTATGACAACTGATGACAGTTAACTATTCTACTATTAATGTCATTTTAACAAATCCGGATCTGCCTTCGGCTCCGGCAGGATTTCACTTTATAAATCCGCTCGTACAGCCCTAATTTATATATACATTATTTATAATGGCTCCGGCAAATCTGAAATCCGGCCATTTTAACAAATCTGACTCCGGCTCCGGCCGGATTTCAATTTTGTTTAAACTTGTACATCCCTTCTTTTAAGCGGTTAGTTTATATTTTAATGCAGCTTAATAATGATTAACGTAACAAATAGCTTACTTTTTAAGTCTTGTACTCGAATATGTATCTTCTGTATGGGACCCATCAACCAAAGAAAACTTTAGAATACCTGACAAGAGTAACTCCATTAATTACATTATTAAACCTAGAAACACTAGAGGATAAAAGAGTGAGGGCTACGGTGTCTCTCAGTCCACACGGCTCCAAATGGGTACCGACTCTTGTTATGGAAACATAAACGGCTAGGCATTGTGCGACACAAGGATCTTTTGCAATAAGTCAATAAGTCGTGTAAAAAGAAGAAAACTGATTCAATACACAAAAATTTATAAAAAAAAGTATTCTTTTTTATTATCAATCTAAAAAATTACCAAATGAAACCCTCAGATAGTAGAGACAAAACGCGTTTGTCATTCCTTATACAAGAAAAAAAAAAACACATAAAATTGTCTTTCTTCCCATCTAGAATTCGGTTGCCTGATCAAACCAGGAAAAACAACACTTTCAGAAATTAAAATACGACATTACAAAATTCAAGATTAAACTTACACTATGGATAAGCAGCATGATAAGCATAGGTTTCAAAAATCTTCTGTATAGGAGGAGCGTCTGTAACAGATAAGACAAATCATTTGTGTAATATGTGTGTATGTGTGTGTGTGTGTGTGAGTGAATGTGTGGTGTGAATGTGTGTGTGTGAGTGATTGAGTGTGTTTGTGTGTGTGAGTGATTGAGTGTGTTTGTGTGTGTGTGTTAAAAAATGCAAACCGCTTTTATATATTTTTAAGTTAATTTAGGATAATTTTTTAAAAGCAATCAGTAAATAATAAAAATTGTACTGTGATTTTAATTTATCAAATAGCAAAACTTATACCGGTAAATACAATAATAAATTAAGAAGACTATAATTTACTAACATAAATTTTTATATCGCTTCCTTTTAATAAATTTAGAATGCTAGGGACTAGGCACTCTGCTATACCATTATTTGTATTAGTTGATAATAAAGCTTAAATTTATTGTTTTCTTACACAAATAGTTTGTGTAATTTGTTTTTCAATGAATGTTACAATCCCGGTAATATAAATACTATTTATCACAACTACACCCCCCCCCACACACACACGCGTTCTAGATAACACCAGGTAAACATACCTGTACGTAAAGTATAATGGTGGTTCTTATCAGCACAATTGTGAATTAACGTTTCTGAAACATTTGAAGTTTTCGGATTCGGAGGTTTGCGAATCTAACCATTGTGCGTTTGTAACAACAGTTTAGCAGAGTCAAAGAGACTAACTTACGTGTACACCTTGATTGTAACAATTTTAAAAGTCTGTTCTACAAATGTAATAGGTATTTTAACAAGTCAATGGCATCTCGCAAATTTAAACAAAAAACTGAAACAAGTCTCGAGTCAATTTGTTCAATTTTATATGGCGCTGTAAAAACAGTTTAGAAAATGTCATTTAAAATAAAGCTTATATACATTATGCGTTATGAGAATTCCTCATAGATCATATTTTTTCTGCTTATTGAGGCTCGTGCCGGTAAAATAAAAAGAGAAAAAATACATCAATTGATAATGAATGACGTAATTGACTGCACTTTAACACTTGAGAAATTAGTGTGTTGATAAATTTGGCCTTTGCCAATAGCGTATTTTGTGCTTAACTGTCTGTTAGCTTCCTTCTTATTTCTCTTCTAATAGCTCGTAAACTGATTGTCCCAAAACTCTTGCCTTTGTGCCATTCCTTTGTGCAGCAGATTCTACAAGGTACTGCATTCCACCAAGTATGTCTAATCACCTAAGCTGAAAAAACTTCTTTCTTTCAGAACAGAAAACAGAAAACATGTTACACAATTTTGCACCATCCGAAATATTTATATTCCCCCTTTGTCTTGCCATGGAGTTTTTTTTTTTAAAATGCAACCAGACATCGTTCATCGCAGATAAGTTTTCACTAATGACAGATTTACGTGTTCCACGCCCCTGTCATATATTTCCTACTGATTGTAGCATAAAGTCGTCACTATCATTGGTTTCACATCCTCAGATATGAACTTTTTCAAATATTAGAATGGAATCATGAATATATTTTGTTATATGAGGGAAAAGACTGTTACACCAAATTCTGCTAATAATTATTATGAAATTAGATTTTATTTATTATTTTAAGTTTTGGCAAGTGCAAAATGGTTGGGATTTGAGATTTTTTTAAAAAAATAAACATATTAATGTGCAAAGTATGTTTCACACTTGAAAGTTAGCTCTCTGCAGTAGCTACAAACTTTTATTTGTCTGTTCGTCACAGCGTGACCAAGTGTTTACCACAGTCTGTGGGGAGAGAAATAATAAATTCTTAGATTTTTGTCTGGTTTGTTAGTTGACTCCTGTTACGTCGTTGTCTGAGTTATTTGTTATGACCAAAAGGACAGGCCAACTCAAGGTATAACACCAACAGTCTTGAAACATCTATAACTTCATTAATATTAACAGCATGTCGAAAGTTCCTCCATTTACAAACACGACCTATCTCTCGCTCACAACAACTGCCTTCCCCCTACGTCACGTTCACACTATTACGTCATACCTTTCATACCGTGCGCACCGCACCGCACCAAACACAAGTAACATTGACATGTCAGGGAAAACCCAATAACTCTATAACGCGGGGATGCCCAAAGTCCGGCCCGCGGGCCAAAACCGGCCCGCGAAGCAATTTTTACTGGCCCGTGTCCTCATATGAAATAATTAATTAACTAACGTATTATTTTTTAACAACATTAAATATAAGAAAAGTCGAAGAGTTATACCGTTTTGATAACGTCAAAGGATGACAAAAGTCGATAACATTGTATTGTTTACCAATTACTAGACTTCAGTCTTAAAGACTGACAAGGGGAACAAATGTATTTGGTTCTGTTTGTTCTGCTGTCTGTGACGTTAAATTACCAAGTAAACGATATATTTATTTATTACTGATGGCTATCGCCATGACTCGTGACCACAGTTGACAAGCAAAACTTGTCTGTTACAAAGTCAGCTTAGTCAGGCCGCTTTTAAACATCACTGTATCATTCATAAAGAGGTTCTTTGTGCTAAACACCTTTCATGTGATCGTGTCCTTAAGCAAGTGATAAAGGATGTGATCTCTATTCGCTCTAAAACCCTGTTTCACAGCCAGTTTTAGCAGTGTCTTCTTGACATCCAGAGAGAATACAAAGATGTTATGTATGACAATGAAATAAGATGGTTTAGTCGGGGGACAGCACTTCAGCGCGTCTACACATTAAAAAAGAAATTGGGAAGTACATGGAAGATAAGGAAAAAACATTCCAGAACTATCTGATGCTGCTTGTCTTGCATAGTTTGACTTTTCGGTTGATGTGAAAAGACTTATAAACCTTAATAACACAATTCTCCAAGGGCACAATGCAGTGGTAAGCCAATTATATTCACATGTCAAGGACTTTGGGAACAAGCTGCAACTTTTTCAAAGGCAACTTTTTCAAATGCAGCCTAATACCACACATTTCCCCTCACTGCAGGAAATCATGACAAGTTTACCAGAAAGAAGCTTCAATAGGCAAATGCATAGGTATGATGCAGATATCACATCCTTGGCTGATGAATTTCAAAGAACCCTTCATGACTTAATAACTATTGAAAAGATAACATGGTTGTTTTTGTTAAATTTTCATATTTCTCTGTAGATTTTGATAATACTGCGGCAATCTGCAGCTGGAAATCATTGAGCTGCAAACTGATGCTGAATGTCGCAGCAGACAAATTCTTCTCTTTGACTTTCACAGTGAACTTCATGGTTAAAGAGAGATTAAAAGGAATTCGAACATTTGTTTAAAAAAATGCTTAGCTTGTTTGGCTCGACATGCTTACGTAAGCAGACATTTTCAGTTATGAATTTTAACAAAATCTCAGTTTCACCATTCACATTAAAATTTTACAATAAAAACTCATCATACTATGTCATTTTTATATTATTATTTTAACCCGGCCGGCGAATATCTTTGCATAAAGGAATATGGCCTGCCATGCAAAAAGTTTGGGCATCCCTGCTATAATGTTTCCCTGACAACTCCCCTTACAGAAAACAATTTTCTTTAATAAACTTTTAGCATCGGAAAAGACTAAAAAACACAGAACGTCCCCTGAGTTGTCGGAAATGAGTCTCATCATGCAATCTACAACACTCAAGCTCAGGGGTCGGGAATCTTTCTGTCTGAGAGAGCCATAAACACCACATATTTTGAAAAGTAATTCTGTGAGATATATACATTATGTTTAAACAAAAAATCAAGCAAATGTATGAATTTTGTGTAATTTCAACTCTTAAAGCACAATAATTATGTTTCTGAATTCTTTTAAATCACATTGTTATTCCCTTTTTTATATGCAGATCAAAAAAGACTGAATGTACGTGTTTTGTTTAATAAATAATCGAACAGTTGTCTAAGAGCCAGAAACAGCCATCAAAAGAGGCACATGTGGCTCGTGAGCCATAGTTTCCCGACCACCACTCTAGCTCATGGTTTGAGATTTACTTTTATTTTTTCCCTCATGTTCCCTCTAGTTATCTATCTCCCGTAAATTAAAAAATTGAAAATTCTTTCTCACCCAATATGTAACACGCTGTTCTCCCCCACCCCCAGCCTACACTCAGTGTAAAACTGCTTGCTATGAGACCATATGTTTTGGAGTAGGGGGCATTGCGTTGATTTGAATACTTATAACTTATACAGTGAAATACGACTAACATGCTAACGATTTAACATTTGCATAAAAAATGGTTACCGCACCAAAATAAAAGGTATTTCTTTATTTTTCTCTCAACACGAGTTAAGGTTATATTAACCAAAAACAAGTGAGAAACAATAAAGATAATAATAATACAGTACAAATTTCCCCTGCATCCCCCCCCCCAAATACATCAATACATTAAATATTTGATTGGTTTTTAAAATAATTTTTTAAAAAATTATTAAATGTTATTTAGTTTTCATCCATGTTTGTCTTCATTTTTTGTCATAAGTTGTGTCAAAAGGTTTTAACTTTACAAATGTGTCAATAATTTCCTATACAGCTGTAATGTATATATTATATATACACATATAGATGTATGCACATGTGTGTGTGTGTGTGTGTAAACATGAGAAGGTCCTAATAGATGCCACCCAGCATCTTAAGAAGATATGACAGAGCAGCATCCGATTTACTTGCAAGTTACCCATGTTCACTCAGATTCCGATTTACTTGCAAGTTACCCATGTTCACTCATTTCAAATCGTCATATAGAAGGCAATAATAATATATTTATCATCGGATTTAATTTTATCAATTTCTGTTAATAATTTATCATCCATATCCTGCTATGAATATGTAATATGTAATCCAAGCACATTTAAACAGATTCCATGCAATTGATATAAAAATGTCAAATATACATTTTTAAGTATCAAGCCCTTTACCTTGTTTCTCATTAGCTGGGTTTGTCACCCCTGATTCAGATTTCCCCTTGCTGATATATATACATTATCTGTCGAGTGATAGTCAAAATGTAACAACTTTAACCAAAGTGCTAAACATTATTGAAATTTTAATAAATTTTATTCATTCATATTACACAATGTAAAAAGCATTTAAGTATATTTTGTTTAAAAGGAACAATATTACACCGGCTTTACATACAACTTTGAAATGTATAACCTGTACATTTGATCATGTAAACCATGGTAACAATGTTTTTATCACAAAGGACTCAATGGGTCAACATTTTATCACTGTCAAACAATAAATATAAAATTTAAATATACATAAAATATTTAAAAATCAGTTCATGACTCATCCTCTTACTTATATCATATAACAAAAAGAAAAATATTTAAACTTACTAACATGTCAGACTAACTAACCCCAATAGCTTGAGAGGACATGTCTACTTTGATGAGAAGTAGAGACAATGTTAGTAAATGATGAACATGAATTGTGTAAAAATAAGAGGTAATCTTATACTTCGTAACTTATTTATGACTAGTAGTGCCATTTTCTGCTTTTGATAATCAAGTTGTATTTAATTAAGTTTATTTTAAAACGATACACAAATTAAAATATATCAATGAACTTAATGTTAGTTACTTAACTCATATTTATATCGCCATATTCCTTTTAATTTTATTGCAATTAATGTGAAGTTTCTTATTATAATTTTCTTGTATAAATAAAATTCATTATATGAGCAGGAACTACTTAAAGTATTGAATGAATTCTTTATAGATGTCAGCATAATAGATGAGGGGAAAAGAAGTTAAATACAAAAAGATGGTTTTCAAAAAATGTAAAATGTCACAAGTTAGAAAAATAGCTCCAGCCCTCAAGAAAATAAAAGTATGAAAGACGTCATACGTTTATAAAGAATGTTTTAACATAGTTCAAGTGCTCCAATAGTAAAAAAAATTCTATACCAGAGGTGAATGTTAATAAAAGATAATTTTTATTAACTTTAAAATATTTTAACATTTGATGTAATTAAAATATTTTTATAGATGCAATTATAACCATTCTTTGAATGAGACAATTCAAAATATAATATATAATTAGATAATAAATTCAGATAATATACAATTTACAAAAGTCGAAATTGACCCATTTTAATTAAATCAAAGCCTTTCATTTTGTTTGAAAAATAAATCTTTAATTATTACACTTACAGATTTTTGGCAATTTCTTTTGTCTAAATTTCTTCTCACTCTTATTTACTGAATATATAGTCAAAATTTAAGTATTATAAAAATGTATCGCATAAACATTCCCTATATTTCTTTGACACCACTCTAAATTGCAAATAAAGATAATAATAACAACAGTTTTTTTTTTTTACATGTGTAAATTAGTGAAGTGATTATCAATTAAAAAAAAACCTTTATAGAAAAATGTGCTTTCATCACTCAGTTCTCACTACAGTAAAGTTAGTAAAAATAGGTAGAAAAGAATTTAAGGCAATGAGAGGCACTTATATAAATACTTTGCTTTGCCTCTCTTAGAGATAGACTTTTATTCTAACAGAACCAAGGTAATTTCAATATTGGAAATTATCCCCCAATATAATTTTTAATTTCAATGGCACTCATTAAAAGTTTTTAAATGTTTTAATAAAACAATGACCAACATTTTCTGGTTATACAGTATACATATAACATATAGTGGACTAGCTTATTCATTTTCTTAACAACTCTTAAAAGGCATGCTTAACTGGTGGAATATTTAGAAAGCAAAATAGAAATCTCTGTACTTTACATGTAACACAAAGTAAGTTTTTGTTATATTAAATAACTTCAAATAGTCATAGAGGTGAGGTCTCAACTAAAATCAATTTCAGGCTGTATACAAATAAATGGCACAAAGACCTTTTAACATTTAGGTTTATTATTTTAAAAATAAAGATTTTACAGCTGCAGTAAAAAAATATGAAAGATTGCAAGTTTTAAGATAAATTCCAGAGGTTTAGTTTAGAAAATAAGGCTGGAAATAGTCGGTAATGAAGTATAAAGAATATTTCCCTGAAGTCTGCAAAATATGATATCAGTGGATGTTAACAATAAATTAAAATTCAAAAACATTTTTAGTCTTATTAAAATAAGGAGTATGTATTTACACAAACGCTGATCATGTTGTAATTGTTTACATTAATATTCTTTTAATTAATATTCTCCGAAACATCTGTGATACATGTGGCAGAGTTTCTATAACAAAAGAGATTCATAATCCAGAAGAAACAGCATCAATGTTTGTACAAGTTGTCTTATTAAGGTAAAGTTGCATTAAGAAACAGCATCAATGTTTGTACAAGTTGTCTTATTAAGGTACAATTGCATTGAAAAAAATCTAAAGTAACTCTTTCCCTGCCAATCGCCGATATATAGGCGATCTGGCCTGGTCACGTTTGTGCCAATCGCCGATATATAGGCGAATTGAGTTTTTAAAATTTATTTCATTGCTTAGAGTGTCCCATTAGACTTTTTAAGTTTTAAAATGAGAGGTAACTCTTTTCTACTTCATTTCTGTTTAGAAATAGCATGTGTTTACATGCAGTAGTGTTAAAATTAGCAGCTTGTTTCGATTTATTTTGT
This sequence comes from Radix auricularia, assembly GCA_002072015.1. Classification (NCBI taxonomy): domain Eukaryota; kingdom Metazoa; phylum Mollusca; class Gastropoda; family Lymnaeidae; genus Radix; species Radix auricularia. The sequence continues at coordinate 88,947 of MUZC01000775.1, read as the reverse complement.
AAACAAAGATATGGCCACACCTACTCAACGAACATAGTGATTTATTTTAGTATTTATTGCTATCTTATTAAATTTAAATGTGAATTATTGATGCAGAAACATTTTAAAACAATAATAAAACATTAGTTTTAGGATTTAGTTAAGATTTTCATCCGTATGATATGGCATTATATGAAAAAAGAGCAGTGGTGACAGTTCAGTTTCTATATAAGGAAATAATAGAAAAAAGTTTTCTGCCATGGTCATCATCAATACAAAAAATGTCATAACTTTAAATCTACATGGGATATTTTCAAAATTTAAAAAGCATTTATTTCATAAATGGAATTTATACTGTGATAATTAAAGGAGAAAATGATTACAGCTATGCAGACTTTCTTTTAGTTTGGTAAGTTCAGATTTTTTACAAAGAAAATTAGAGACACAACAATTGATCACAAAATCTTATAGTGAAAATAATTTTTGGTTTGATGATATTTTATTTGCTTCTACATAATTGAATTCTCTATTCAATTTCCTTTCTTTTGATATAAGATACACCAATGTTGCTGTAGACATTTATTAAACATTGTACGATAGTTAAGGACACCCTTAAAAATTTACCAAACTAAAAAAATGGTCTGGCACTAACGTGTAAGAAACCCCCTGGCAGGGAAAGAGTTAAAAGTGGACACAGTTCATTCATGTAGTATAAAATATTAAATTAGCTTTCTTGATCATGAAAGTTTCTATATTAAATTACCTTTCTTGATCATGAATGCTTCTATATTAAATTACCTTTCTTGATCACGAATATTTCTATATTAAATTACCTTTCTTGATCATGAATGTTTCTAAATTTCACTAACTAATCCAAATAAAAATATAAAATAGCTACTTGTAAAATAAATATTAATTTTTTTTACAGTGCAGGAATATTGCAGCATATTAATGTTCATATAATTCTAAATTAACTTAATACATAATAAAATGATGAGAGACAATTATACATTCAAGACAGCTAGCAAAACGTAAAATGGATTCTTAAATATTTTCAATTTGATAAACAAATTGTATTTCATCCAATAAAGTCCTAAAAGGCATGGATTTCTGTGGCATTTATTGAACTAAAAAAATCAATTTTTTTTTAAAATAATCTGAAATTTCGCAGCTATGTTGACCTCTTGTGCATTGTACAGATGTAACTTTTAGCAATTATTTGTAGCAACCGCCCTTGATGCAGCAACAGCAGCAGATTTTGGCCAACTCACTAATTTTCTTTTCTTCTTTAGGTGTTACTTGAGACCTTGTGAAAGTCAAAAAGACCTGCTCTAGAGTTGTCTGGTGGACAGAGTAGTCAGAAACATTGAGGTTGATCTTTGTGGACTCCATCAATGAGAAAACTTGAGCCAACCTCACATTTGAATCTGGAACTTGGAAATGAATGTATCCCTGGTGGTCATCAAATACCTGAAAACACAAATATGTTTTATTGAGGCAACAAAGAATAAACACTTTAAAAGCTTTACACTCATTCCTTCACAATCAGACATGAAACACAGGCATACTTAAAAAAAAAAGAATATTTCAAAGATTTACCTTTGCTTTAGGAAAATTTTCTAAAATGAAATCCACCACAGGTTCATTTGGTGCAATGCTGCCATCTGGCAGTGCTCCAAGCTGGATGATCAGAGTATATCCTTGTCCAAATTTATTTTTTAAATGTTGTGGGCTTCCCAAACACATAAACTTTCCATTGACCATAATTGCTATACGTGTGCACAAGGCATCACATTCTTCCATGCTGAGAAAAATATTTTATAAATTATTAATTGACAAAAATTTAAACATTATAAAAATAGGCTTATTACATAGATGAAAATGTTGTATTTATTTTATAAATTTTGTTTTAAATGTTTGTTTTATTTGAATAGAATATGTATATCTGACCCGCATCTAGCAAAAATAATCTTAAGACAATTATAAGAACAACACAAAGATGAAAAATTAATTATGTATTATAATACCTGTGTGACGTTAGGACTAACGTACGTCCCGATGCTCTGACTTGTGATAACACATTCCACAGTTGCCTCCTGGCCTTAGGGTCCATACCTGAAGATGGCTCATCAAGCATTATAAATGATGGATCCCCAATGAGAGCAATGGCAGTGCTTAGTTTTCTCTTATTTCCACCACTATAAAATAGAAAATTTGAGCTCTGATAATTTTCCTTCATTTAAAAAAAAAAGGTTAATACTATACATGGTGTAATTTATGTTTATATTATTATTATTGTCCTTGTGTGCTTAAAAGTTTGAAGGCCAATATCTAAATTTATTTTATTAATCATTAGCAGAATCTTAGAACAACTTTTCTACATATATTTAACTCTTAAGCGTCGTAATGCGTCCCTAGATACCACTCTCGTTAGAAATGAGATCTCGGAAAGTAAAAACTCTTCAATGCTTGAAAAATGATGTATTCGACTTCCGGCAATGGCGGCCATTGCCCGCGCTAGTGCTATCACTCGGTTCGCGATGTTTTTTGGTAGTTTTAACATTTTTTTTCCGAAGATACGTTTTTGCTATACTTTATTACTAAAATAATAGTACTAAACTACAGGTAAATATTATTTTTAACTCAGTATGGTCTTTTGGATGCATAAAATAACCATTCTTAGCCTAAAAAATGAAGTCAGTATGACAATAATATTATAAATGGATTTTACGCAAATTTTTTAGTTTCATAACCGGTTGATCGTAATACTGGAAATCCTTACTGGACTGAGGCGGAAGTTTATTGCAAAACCTTCTGCGACTTTAAGAGATAATATTTAAACAATTATTATTTTTCCCTTTTATTACTATCATGTTAAGTAAATACAAAGAATAACATTGCATGTAAACATGAAAATATAAGGAACACAATTATGCTGACAAAAATAAAAATTAATTTTTGAAACTGTTGTTTCTTTATGGCACAAATTTCCACAAAATATTTTTTACCTGTACAGGCCAGCAAGCTTGTCGGCATGTGGACGAAGCATCAGGATGTCAATGAGTGTGTTGACCACTAGTGGGATATGTTTTTCTGGCACACCGCGGAGTCTTCCATACATGGTCAGGGTCTCACGTCCAGTCATCTGATCAATCAAAGCATCAAATTGTGGGCAGTAACCCATGTTGGCCTGAACCTGAAACATTGGAAGGTTCATTATTTAGAATTTAAAAAAAAACTTTCTTAACATTGCGCGGTAAAAGAACTTTTAAAATAATGACACTTCAAAAATTGCATTTATAAAAATCCATGGATTTAATTTTACAATAGGATGTTTCTACTTTTACAACAAGTTGTAACAACATAAAGGCAATAACCTATTGCTCTGACTAGTTGTAACACAAGATAGGAATATTAATGTGACAACTACTTAAATTATTTACTAAAATCTGTTAGATAAACTCTAGTAGTGCACTCAAACTTGTTGTTACATTATCATTAAAATACCAGACTAGTGTTACAACTAGTCCTTCATTCTACACTTAATGAATTTTTACCATTATTGTTTATATAGGTAAAGTCTGTAAAATTAACTATGTCGTTAGTATCTTAACAAACTCTCCATAATATTTTATATATAATACGATATTAATAGATCTGGCCTTTTTTATGTATGTATAAATTCTAAAATCTAATCAATGCTTCTACTTTTCAGAATAAGCAGTAAAAAAATAATACCCTTTAGTGGTTTATTTAAACAAAAAGAAACAAAAAAAAAAACAAGCAAACAAAATTTTAAAAAAACTAAAAAAAAACCAAATGGGTTTTGATCCTCACACCAATAGTACAGACACCCTGGACATTCTATTCACCTGGAAATGCTCATGATGAAATGTAATTTTTTTAAATGTTAAATATCGTTCAAGTTTTTTTGATGGTGTTACCTTAAAAATTCAGTTATTAATTTAAAATTGATCATCTCTGTACTAGTGTTTAATATTGACATATAAATTATCAGTCTAAATATAGTGATATTGGATCAATATTTTAGCAGCAGTGTACCTACGTCAAATAACTCTATTTTTATGACTTGTAACAATAAATTATTTCCTTGTCATAGCAGCAGACTTATTTGTAATAGTCAATGATAAATCAAATGAGTATAAATTTACCTGTTTAATCTCACTGCGAACATCAAATCCTTTGAGATAGGCATTCCCTCCGGTGACCATGACATCACCTGTCAGCATTTTGAAAGTTGTGGTTTTGCCAGCACCATTCTGACCCAGAAGGCCAAAGCACTCTTGTTCAGGAACCCCAACACAGATGTGGTCAACGGCTACAAAAGAGCTGTAGCGTTTGTACAAATTCACTAGCAGAAGAGAATCTGCAGGATAAGAAAGGACTCTTTCATTATTATTATACGATTTATGTACAAAATACACTTCATTCTTATCTGAAAACATGTTAATGTTGAAATTTAAAAAAACAAAAATACATTTTATAATCAAATCCTGCATGTTTAATTCTGTAAAATAAATAGGATTTAGAAAAAAAAATGACAGAAAATAAAGGGAATTATACAACGTAGAGGAAAGATTTTATGAACATAAATATAATGTTTATCAGTCATCAAATATTACAAAGAACAAAACTTAAGTCAAACAAGAGCACCTTTATTAGATAACACTGATGCTGGAGATGAATTGATGCGTTGTCTTTCTGCTGCTACATCGCTGTCCTCAACATGACTGGCAGCATGTTCAAACGCTATAGGTTCAGGGCCAGAATCAGGGGCACCACGGATCAAGTACCTGAAAAAAAAAAACAAACTAGAAAAAAATGTATTTACACAAGCTTTCATGAAAAAAAAATATTAAAAAAAAAAAAATTACATATGCCCACCTAACTTTGATAAAACTAAAATTTTATTTGAGTTATGTTCTTTAAAACATTTAAAATCCAACTGTAACATTTTGAATGTTAAAATTTAATTACCAGATCTGCTGGAATATATGATACTCAATGAGTAGAACTATAGCAAAGTAGACAGCCCCCTGGATGGCCATGAAAAGTAAGTAGGTCCCAACACCTGGTTTGGTCATTGACAAATAATCCTCTTGAAACTCAATACAGAATCCAGATTCTGAGCATGTATCTACAAAATATCAAATAAAATATAGTCAATTTTTTTCAATTTTATTAATTTTTTATTCCAAAATATCTTTTAAATCAGATCACAATTTCTTAATAACAAGAAATTTTAACCATTTTACATGAATATGCTAAAAATAAATTCTGGACATTAAAATATGTTTCATAAGCCTAATGTTAAAAATCTAAATATGTTATTCCAAATATGATAATAGTATAAACTTTATATAAACGGATTATTATACAATAATAACCTTGGCATAATTATTGAGATTTTTTAAATGTTCTTATTTATTACTATTTAGAGAAAAATATTGTTTTATTGTTGTAATTAGAAACTCAAACATGTTTTTAAAATATAATTTAACCTACTTGGGCAGCAAGGGGATTTCCCTAATTTTCCTGCTGCACAAGCAAGTTGCAGGGGGAGGCAGGACTTCAAGTTGAGATAGTTGGTATAAAGTTTGATGAAAACAGTGGCCATGTTGTAGTTTGGAAAGATCACCATGAAAATCCAGTCTAGAGCGTATGCGATATCATCAGTACCTAAAGTTGGAAACTGCATCACAAAAACAGCAGTTGTGGTGATGATACCTGGAAGGGAAGAGATGAAACTAAATTACAAGGTCACATAACAGTTTAAAATAAAAACAAGGAATTACAAAGTGACTGATTGAAAATAAAATGTAAAATTATGATGCAAAATCGGAACAAAATATATTTAGTATAATGTTTTAAACTTTTTTTTTATAAAGGTGACATTAACGCAAAAAATGTATTAATCTGTAAATTTAAATTGCTTACCAGAAAAAATGTTGAGCATAATGACGACGACAACTCCACTAGGTGGTGACTGGAAGGCAAACTGGAATGCATACATGAAAGGCAACACCGCCCATCCATAGACAACAAGGTTCAAGATGACAATGCCCCATCTGCCATCCTCTGTGTAAGCTGATTTAGAGTAGGCAAAGAACACCACCAGAAGTAGAAGACTTGGTACAAGATAGTTGATGAAATCCCAGAGGAAAGTTGGGAGCCAGTAGGTCACGGGTCCAACACCGCTCACTACTTGCATGTGTTTTGCCCCAACCTGATATGTTGAAAATGTAACAAAAATGATTTTTACACTATTGAAATTGTTTCTGTTGAATTAAAATGTGTTTCTTTCCAAATCTAATTTTTTAAACGTCATATGTTATTAATAATTATGGAAATGTAACTGAATTTTGTATCTTTTTATGAATAAAAAAAGTTATAAGCTATTATGTAAGTCTCTCTGATAGAGCACAGACAAATGTACCTGTCTTTCTTTTATAAGGAAGTAGATAAACATAGTTGTAAGAAAAGCCATCCCAAAGCTAATGAAGAGGCCCACAGAGAAGCCAGCACCAAGGGCAAGAACAAAGTCAAACTCTGCTCTATCTTGTTCATTCTTTGGTAGTGGGTTGATTGAGGACTCTATACTGTTGGAGTTGTTGGTGTAGAACTGGAGCATGCTATTCAGTAAGTAGTTCAGCTATACGGTGATAAGAATCAAATCATTTAAAAGATATATTTTTAAAAAGCACAATATAATTTTATTTTGTTAAGTGTCTCTTCATTAAAAAAAAAATTGTCTAAAATTAAGATTTTGTGTTGTTTACACTAATGGTGTCTTTTTGGATCTGCGCAGACAGGAATGACATATTGATATCATTAAGTGGTCTTGAGGAGTCTTATGTGTATTAGAAGGCAACAAGAGGAAAAAATTTATTAATTATAAATAAATTAATTTTGTTTAAATTTTAAAAAATGTTTTAAATTTGTCTGCATTGTATAGGATTTCTATGAACTTACCGATATGGGCTGTGCATGATAAGGTTGTCCATTATAAACTGCTATGGCTGACAAAGGGTTAGAATTCACCATCTCCATACCAATGACCATTCTTTTGTTGTAGGTGGATGTGCCCAACTCTGCAGCTCGATTTATCAAGTAGTTGTCAAAGCTATAATTCTGGAAATTTAAAAATTATATGTATGTATCTTCATAAAGAAAAATATTGATTTAAAATATTGGTTTAAAAGCTAAAGAATTTTTAAAAAATTTATTTGGATTTTCAAAAGTTGTAAAATAAACATTACATTTCATGAAAAATGAAAGATAAAATACATGTATAAAATATTATTTTCCTTTGTTGCCAATTCATTTATGCTTTTAATGTTAATTTTGGATTCATGAAAGTTCATATATTATTATATTATCTTTGTTTTCAAATGAAGAAATGAGGGGCTACATTCAAGCCAAGTGCAGGTAATAACTATACAAATTTGATATGATAAGCATAAAAATTAAAGAATGTGACAAATGAGTGGGAACTTCCACAAGAAGCATTTTTAAGTTTTAATGTCTGGTCTTTTATTTTTAAGCTTTTATGCACAAAGATATCTTGTGTTCATAGTTGCTTATTTTATCTTCTTCAAGTTTATCTGAAAAGCAATTAAATTCACTTATAATTTCTTTGTTTGTTTGTTTTTTTGCTATTTATTAAATCTGTTTATGGAGAACCAAATATTAGAAAGTTATTTCTTTAAAGCCTATGTATTATATCTTAATTCAAATAAAAATATAAAGAAAAAGAACTTACCATAGAAGAAATTTTTTCTAAAATAGCTCCAGTAAATTGATTTTTATAAAGTTTTTCAAATTCAATTTGATCACTCGTAGGAGTTTGTCCAATGGCATAAGGAATGAATGGACTAGAAAATTTGTTGAGATTGAATTTCAGAGCTGGCTCAGCTGAACCTTTTGGTCTTGCTTCATCCACTGCTAGGCCAAAGATGGTGAAGATAACAGGAAGTAGAAGCTGTACCAAAGTCACAATCCGATTGCGCCATGTGTGAATAGCTTTTTTAACAAAAAGTCCCCAAAATTTAGAACCTTCCAAAGCTAGGCCTTTGTTTTTTGTAAAACCTTTGTTGAATGCTGCAAAAAAATATTTATTTTTTACATAGACCTCTAAAATCTTAACATATATTAGCAGTCTTAAATAAACAGAAATGACAAAACCAATAATTTAAAACCAATTGTACTTACACATGATATCAGAATTTCCCATTTCCCACGACTCCTTGTCCTTCAGAGCATCTACTTTATTTGAATTACCAAATGGAGTGGGACAGCCGCTATATTCAGAGTCATCTATGGTTTTTTTCTCATGAGCAAAGGTTGTGTTTACGTAACCATTTAACCCATTGTCAGAAGCATCCTGACTTTTAACAGAGTCTTCTTCACTTAAGCCACTATCTCCAACTCTAAAATTGCAAATAAGAAAAGGAAGAAACAATGATCTTTGTTAGTGGTTACCAAATTAAAATTATTGAAAAATTCTCTTACAAGACATTTAAATGTTGAAAATGATATTCTAAATGTGAATCAAATGAATCTTTCTACAACTGACTTTAAAAATACTTCTTCCATTGTTGTGGCTGTTGTCCCAAAGCTCGCAATCCCTAATGCTGCCTTCTGGTCATCTAAAGCATTAAAAAGGTCAGGGAACTGGCTAGAAGTGTTGTCAGGCAAGAGATAAGAGGCTTCAGCATTGATGACGCTCTCTAGCTCAGCAGTGTTTATTTTAGACTTTATGAACCTAGTCAATGTATCCACATCACAAGTTGGTTCTTTGACAATCACCAGGTGATAGCCAGCACCTTTTAAAACAAAAGAAAGAAACAAAAGCTCAAATTTTGGTTAAAAACAAATTTTCACTACTTAACATTTACAAATAGTTATACAGCTTTTTATTATTTTTATTTTTTGATCAGATCACCTTAAAAAAACCAACATTTGTTTAACCCAAATGCTTTGAAAAAACAGAAATTACCTTAAAAGTAAGCAGATAAAGAAAATGTGGTATTTATATTAATCTATATTCCTGGTCAACCAGAATATGTAAAGCGATCACTGTCAAAAGTTATCCAGTTTTGGAATATTTAATGAATATAGATATATTGATATGTGAAATAATATTTCCACAGTTACATGTAAAATAAATAGTTACCAAAAAGTTTTTTCAGAAACATAGAGCTTCCACAGCACTTGACAACCCCTTCAGCCATGATGGCAATTCTGTCTCCAAGTAAGTCAGCTTCATCCATGTAGTGAGTACTAAGTACCAAAGTGCGACCGCGTCTAGCAGACTGGAGCACATTCCATGTTTGGCGACGTGCTGCAGGGTCCATGCCAGATGTTGGCTCATCAAGAATAACAACCTATTGCATTGATAGAATATAGATATGAGAAATATTCAATCAACGGAATTTTAAAAATGGTCGAATTTGATTATTTTTAATTACTTAAATAACTTTGGAAAAGGATATTATTTTAAAAAATTATATATTTGAAACAATTTACTCACTGAGACAAAATGAAAATTTCAAAGAATGAATAAAAGAAGGAAGGAGGGAAGAAAGAAGGGATGGAACGAGGTTAAAAAAAGTATACATGTTTAAGAGAGCAATATTAAAGAATTCACAAAAGAAAATAAAAAAAATATAAACCTTTACATCTATGTTTTTACCTTAGAACCTCCTATAAGTGCAATTCCAACAGACAATTTCCGTTTTTGGCCACCTGATAGATTAGCTGAAGCTGTGTCGATTTTCGATCCAAGACCTACTTCTTGGGCCATATCAAAAACTTCTTGGTCAAGATTATGGCCATCGTGTCCCTTTAGCTGTCATGTTAAAAATTATTGATTTTTTCTTATGTGTTAACGTATGATAACCTTTATATATTTAGTATAATTTATAATTTAAAAAAACAAAAATTAAACAAGAATACATTTGAGCCAAGAAATGAAACATTTAGGAACTAATAGATAACAAGGTTAACATGTTAACTCAAATAAATGTGTGTAAAATTTAAATTTCATTTATCTACAAGATACATAATTAATATGCCAGTTTAAAAAAATGTAATGCATTGTTATGGAAAAATTCTTCATAAGTGTTTTCTTTTACCTTAGCAAAAAACGTTAAATGTTCCCTGACTGTCAGAGTATCAAACAAAATATTGTGCTGGGGACATAAACCCAAACTGCCTCGGACTCCAGCAATATTTGTACGAATGTCACAGCCATTAACTATAGCTGTTCCACCACTGGGAGGAATGAAACCTAAGAATATTTAAAAAGAACTCTTCTCAGTTTTATATACAACCAACTACATTTTTAACAAAATTGTTTACATTTTATTTTACATTTAAAACATACTGCTTTTTAGTGATATAATTCACTGTTTATTTTAGTGAACTATCTTCTGATGAAGAACTTCCTACCCGTTAGCATTGACATTGTTGTTGTTTTCCCAGCTCCATTGTGTCCTAGTAACACAGTCACTTGTCCCTCATATATGTTTAGGGATGTTCCAGCAACTGCAACTTTTCTTCCAAATATCTAAAATGATAATTAAAAATTAGTTTGTTAATCACATAATTATTTTCCTAATATTTTTAATGGTACTTATTTCACAGTATAATATATAAAGTCAAAAATTAAATAGGTTTAAGTTTAAACATAATAGTTTGAAGTTTCAAGGTTCAATTTTGTCAAATGCATTTGTTTCCTGATTTTTAAAAAAAATCAATTTTTAACAATTAATAGACTGTTTTTGTGTTTAAAGAAATAAATATTACAGTTTCTCTATTTGAAAATATGTTTTCACCTTCTTAAGATTGAGTATTTGAATTCCAGCTTTTAAATTGGTCGGCTCCTTTTCAAAATATTTACTTGAAGGGTTCTCAGCTTCATACAAACCATCTGAAGACTTAGATGCCCCACACCAGTAAGATTTCTGTAAATATTGAAATATATGTGTGGTACAAAAATAAGGAAGGAGATGATGATTGGTTATACACTCCTACAAAAAGGTTTATGTTATGTAAGATATTGGAAAGAAATGTGTGCATGCCAGTCGATCACTATGCCCCCAGGATTTTAAGAGATTAAGATGATTAAATAATGATGACTAAAAGATATGTAGATATATTAATACTGATGTCTGTAACAGATTAAGATCCCAATAAGTGATGTATTTCAGAGATTGGATGTTTTGATAGATCTAGATAACTTCATACTAATGTATTATAGAGCGCTATTTTATTTTTAATTTTTTATTTGTTTCCTTAAATAATTATTAATGCCATTCTGGGGCCTTTGGATAGTTAATATTTGCTTGGATAGACAAATGATATTTGAAGGTAGATTTAAAACTTGAATTGCTTGTTAAATATGTAAATAAATTTTAAAAAAACAGTCGAGGATTACTTAACGTATATTAATTCTTAAAGAAAAGACACACAGGCAAGAGGGGAAATAGAATGAGATTTTAAGACTTAGTGAAATGAAATGGAAAAAAAAAGCAGTAAATACTGTAGAGAGTTAAAGAAAATAGAAAAATGCAAATTAATGATTAAATAAAACAGAAGTCTCACTAAACAAACTTCTTACCGTGAAACAAAAATAGAAAGGTTTTGGTACACCAAACTCTCCTGGTCTTACGTTATCCAAGTACCAGGTAATAAGAAAATGGATGGCTGAGTCCACTAGCATCATAATCATGCAGCCTAACAAACTCAGGTTATCATCCACAGTGGCAGGCTTGTGAAAGTTGTTCCACTTGGCCCCCTCACCTAACAAACATAAATACAAGCCATTGTTTTGATTTGGTCTGTGCAGTCTAAGCTTGTAAACACTATAAATAAAACATTCTTTCAACTTGACACTTGTTTTCCAGTTCAAATTTTTTTAAAAAAGGAATAGCATATAAAATACATTACAAATAATATCTAATAATAAAAAGGGCTAACCAAAGATGATTTTTTAAAATCTTAAAAAATGTATTAGGCTCAACAGCATTACTCACTAGATACTCATGTGAAAAAGATAAACAGTAAGTACCTGTTCCTTCATGTATGCCAATGACATTAGCCCCAAGAGACATAGCGGTGTTAAACAAGAGACTTGCTCCTAGCTTGGCATTCACAGAAAGTTTGTCGTAGCTGGGTGAAATGAAGTAGTACGGGAAAAAGAAGCCAAAGAAAAGAACTCCAGCTACTGCTGCTCCAACATTTGCTGAAATAAAAAAAATTGTTGCTTTTTGTGAACAATTGAAATCATCATTTGTATTCATTTTTAATTTTAATCTTCTGGCAATTATTAAAAATCTTAATGCTGAAAATGATTGTCGTAATTTCAAAACAACAATTTTTTTTTAGCTTATTCTTTATTTGTTGTTATTTTATGATATTTTATAGTTAAAATACATTTTATGAAACAATTTTGATGCAATTATAAAGCACATCTCATTTGAATTGTGATGAAATCTTGATTTAGGTGATATAATTTTTTTTTTAAAAATGTTCTTTTAAAGTTAAAGGTGTATTAATTAAATGTATTATCTGAGTTTGCGGTTTAATACATTCTGGGTATTTTTTTTAGCAAATAAACAATATAATAGCCCAAGTCACAAGCTGGATAGCTCCATAACACTATGGCTCATTGTTTGAGCTTATATTTTAATTTTGGAAAAGGGGACGATGTAAAAAGAGAATTTGAGCATTTATAATTATAAAATAATTTGTGTATATTTCAGGAAATTTAATATTTGGTATTAATCAAACAAGTTACTTTTGCTTTTGAAACCCCTAGTTATAAAATATTAAAGAAGTTAACAATACATTTGTAATTTACAGACATGAATAAAGCATTTGATAAGTAAATGAAGTGAGAGGTTTTATTTTTAAAAATCAGTTTACCTTTCTGAACAAAGGTGCTGATCATAAAGCTGAATGAGATCATTGAGAGAGCATAGCATAGTAGATACACAAAGAAAAGGCTGGGGTCTGTATTTTCCAAAACTGAACCCTGTTTTGACACAGGTATGGCAAACACTATGGCATATATGGCCATTGCAGGCACCAGGTAAATTGAAAATGAAATGAACCAAGAAAGCCAGTGGACTGATGCTGTCAATCCCATAAGTTTCATAGACTCCTGTTAAAGAAAGTTTTGTTTTCATTTGTTAAATATAAATAGTATCAATATGAATCTAATATATAGTAATACATTTATGGCAGCACGTCAGATTGAAAAATTTTTAAACTTCACATTTAAAATTAATTTTTCAAAAATGCTTTTTTCCCCAGTAGTAGCAATCTTATCAAATTATTTTTTAATAACACTCTATCTTATTTAAACAAAAATAGCATTTGACACTAGAGATGACAATTTGTATGTGTAAATTAATTTTAAAGTTCCAATTTTTTGTCTTAGGGTACTCATATTATCACAGTTTCTTTTAATTACAGTTAGATTTCGCTAAGTCAAACTTTCCCAAGTAGAAAACCTCCCTATATTGAAATAGTTGTTAGATCCCAACCAAATTCCATGAATCCCATTAACTCGAAGACTTTGGCTTCCAACTTCCCTTAGTCTAATCTAATTTTCCAAGACATGCTGTGACTCTTTTTTTAAAAGAAAATTCTTACCTCCCCCAATCCCTCTTGGAGGAAGTAGAGTAGGGGAGGGGAGGTGTCTCTTCTCATGGGTTTGTGTCGGTATGTCAAAAGCAAGTTGGCTTCCTTTCATATGAAACATGAGATGCTGCCTCTCTTTCCTGTCAAGCCTTCTTGTCGTTATGGCTGTTTCTCCTCACCCTCCCTCTCAATATCAACATTGTTCTTTATTTATCTGCGCCTTTTAAGCCATTTTACCTAACTTGAAAACTACAAAATATGAGTTGTTTTTTTTCGGGTCCCTTTGACTTCAACTTAGAGAGGTCTGATTGTATAATGTCTTTTTGTTATGAACTATATCAATGCTCACATGAAAATCTTTTTTTTTAACACTACATTTCATTACCTAGATGGCTTATTACCACCCTCCACACATTTCATTACCTAGATGGCTTATTACCACCCTCCACACATTTCATTACCTAGATGGCTTATTACCACCCTCCACACAGTATTATTGTTTTCATGAAAATAAAAAATTACTATAAAAGCATTTACCATTTTTTGCTTGAAAAGAATCAACAATTTTGAGTGACAATGACCAGGGCCCATGTTCTCCCTTAATGACCAGGGCCCATGTTCTCCCTTAATGACCAGGGCCCATGTTCTCCCTTAATGACAAGGGCCCATGTTCTCCCTTAATGACCAGGGCCCATGTCCTCCCTTAATGACCAGGGCCCATGTGCTCCTTTAATGACCGGGGCCCATGTTCTCCCTTAATGACCGGGGCCCACGTTCTCCCTTAATGATCAGGGCCCATGTTCTCCCTTAATGACCAAGGCCCATGTTCTCCCTTAATGACCAGGGCCCATGTTCTCCCTTAATGACCGGGGCCCATGTTCTCCCTTAATGACCAGGGCCCATGTTCTCCCTTAATGACCAGGGCCCATGTTCTCCCTTAATGACCAGGGCCCATGTTCTCCCTTAAAGACTGGGACCCATGTCCTCCCTTAATGACCAGGGCCCATGTGCTCCCTTAATGACCAGGGCCCATGTTCTCCCTTAATGACAAGGGCCCATGTTCTCCCTTAATGACCAGGGCCCATGTTCTCCCTTAATGACCAGGGCCCATGTTCTCCCTTAATGACCAGGGCCCATGTTCTCCCTTAATGACCATGGCTCCTGTTCTCCCTTTATCAGCCATGTATTTAAAGTGATGGCTAGTGAAGACATCTCTTACCTTGAGTTTCCTTTCCTTCTCATAGACCAAGTTCTTGGTGTTGATGATAATGCTGAGTATAAAGCTGAGAACTAGGAACAAAGGGAGGTTAGTCTGCAGGATTGTTATCATGGGATCTTTAACATATGGAGGGTAAGGCATGCGTTTTTTCTGTACTTCAAACTTCAATGTGTCAGGACTTTTACTAGCCTTTTGGAGCTTATATTTAATCACACCTTTTCCAACTAGATGTTGTAAGTGCATGACTCCTTTGGAATCATATTCTGTTGACAAATTCAAAAGATTCATCTTTAAAACATAAGTTATAAAAGTCAAATTTTATGTCATATCATAGGTGATGAAACATTTTGATGATGCAATTTTATTTCATTTACAACCTTGTTTTGATAACTTTTTTGTTAAGGTAATCAACTAAGCACAAATTTCCTAGAATTTTTCAAAAAGGCTATGTGTTTTATACATTTAGACAGCTAAGTATCAATGAACCATTAAGTTTTAAATCATCTTATCTTTCACAGATGCTCCTTCTATACAGAAGATTATTGTGTCCTATTCTTATCTATGGCTTGTGTCTATTCCATCTTTATATAAAAGTTTTAAATGTTGATAAAGTGTTGGTTTTACTGGTTCTTCAGGCAACCCAGTCCACATATTAGGTGTGTTATTATAGAAACGTCTCACACTTGATCTTAGGCAATCAATACAATGCAAGAGCTCCAAAAAGGTTTTTACTGTTTTCACAATTATTTTAGAAAATAGTTAAGATACAAACAACTTTGCATGGGTAAAACTAGGGCTGTTATCAATTAATTTACATTGTTAACCTTTGAAAAATTACCAAATAATTTATCAATAATTTTGATTAAAGCTAAAAATAAGTGTATGATGTCACTAAACTGAGAATTTCAAAGGAAATAACAAAAACAGGCAATTGACATCTTTTGTATTATTGATTTATTTCCACTTTCTTAAAGACATTTTGAAAAATAACAATATTCTGAACTATATTTTTAATTTTTAAAAAGCAATACAAAAAAAATGCAATCAAAGTTATGCAAATGATGGAAAAACTGCATATTAACAATGGAAAATATTGCTAAGTCTCATATTTCAAGTGTTATTTCAACGCAAGATATATAAACGTCCAATGAGTTGTAAAAAATTATATTTAAAAACTTATAACAATTACGATTATTATTTTTAAAAATAATTTTATAAAAGAATTAGGATTTGTAATTAACTCATTACCAATTTTAGTTTAACTTAATATTTAACTTTTAAAAAAAGATCAGTATAAATTTTTAAAACGTAGTCAGCAATAAAAATAAGTTAAATAACGCATTAAAGTTTAGGCACCTGGATGGAAATTTCAAATTAATTTAAAAAGTATAAAAGTAATAAAGCTGTATAGAAATTGTTTTATGATTAACAAAAACATAAAGATCATATTTTTATTCCAAGTGGTTCAAAAGTTATGCATTTTTTCTAAGACCTCATAATCACTTTTTTCACTACGTTGTTTTCCCTTCACATTTTTTCCTCTTTATGGTAACTTTTCTAAATACCCATAATAATAAAAATATAATATTTTTAGGAGATACATTAAAATATAAGTAGTTCAATATGTTGTCAATGAATTAAAATTTTGCTATTGTTAAGTAAGTAATACAATTTTAATTTTAAAAAAATCATTTTCCTTAATAAAAACAGCTTATTTTAAAAATCTTTTTTTAAATGGAGAAGTAGGTTAAAAAAAAAACTATTGTTAATAACTAATTATTGATTAATAACTTCAAAAAATTTTTGAAAACATTTTCTTTAATTTTAATTGCTATTTTATCAATTATAATTTTTTTTACTAATTAATCGAGAAATTAGTAGTTAATTTCCGCAGCCCTAGGTAAATCAAATTCTATTTCAAATTAAAGACAACACAAGTGAACTAACTTGGGTCTTCTGTGTCAGATCTGGGTGAATTCGTTTGGAAGAAAGGAAACGTCAAGTCAGTCCTCCATTTGTCAGAGCCACTGAACGGTCTGAGAGTGAACTTGACAGTTGCTGGCAGCTCTGTAGTTGTGTTGGTGACGTCAGGGAATACAATAATGTGATGCATCAATGTCGAGTTGTACCGGAAATACTCCAATGCTGCATCTTCTGAACTGAAGCCCTTGTAAGAATCTTAAAAGGAAAATTGAAAAAAGATTTAAAATATATATTCATATATTCTTTAAAAGTAAGATAATCATAACAAACACAGATGTATAGTAAGTGAATAAGAACAGAACATGGCCCTTATAATTTTTACTTGAACAAGCTGGAAAAGAAAAGGAACACTCAATGTCAAATTATCAGCCTAGCCTCTGAAATTAGTAACAAAATTTGCTTTGTAACCCCAGTTGGAGATAGCTGAATAGCTAGGGGCCGTCCATAAATGACGTCACGCACCTAGGGGGGAGGGGGGTCTCACTTTTGTGACGATGCGTGACGTGGGGGAGGGAGGGGGGTTGAAGAAATGTGACGTCACATCGAAACGGTAACTCTTAAAATTTATTTAAATTTAATGACTTTTTTTTAATTCAGTGCTTCTCAAAGTGCCTGTCGATAGGCCATCAGACGCCGGTTGGCTTAAGTTATCAAGACAAGAAAATTAAATATAATTATAATTCTTAACTTNCCCCCCCCCCCCCAAACTTCAACTGTTGAGTTTTACAAACAGGACACGTGTCTTAAAAAGATCTCAATAGGATTGTATGTAGATATTTTAAGTCAAAAAGACACGGAATATCCATTTGGTGGGTGGGTGGAGGGAAATCTATTTGATACAATTATAAACGTTTTAAATTTTATATTATTTTTCGATTGGTTTTTGGTCAAACGCCTCTGGCCATTCTAAATATAATGATTAATGTGTCCATTTAAAATTAGTCAAAACTATTCATTAACTTTATTGAATGCATCAAATTCTTGACATCGCAATTCGAGAGGAGCAGAAAACAACTTTTCTTCTGAAATCAGTTTTTAAGGCATTAATTTTAAATATGACAGAAAGGACACTTTATACAGTCAAGTCATGTTGATTAAGATTAGTGTCACTTTTGTCAATATAAATGAAAGTAGTTTGGATTTAGGTGTCTTCGTATAGTACGTAAATAAGAAATCTACATAGATGACAAATTTAACAAATGTATTATCTGGAAGGAACCGGTTCAATAGTTGGCATATGTTCCAAGCGTAAACGTACGCATGACGTATTTGAAAATATCTAGTGGAGTGGAGTAGACGTTATATGTCCCAAATGAGTCTGCATTACTCCCAAAAATTCCCTTTTGACCCAAGATGAAGTAATTTACCCCTGTTCGCCGACATCTTTCTTACGGGATGCCCGTCAGTCAATTGAGGGATTGGGATTTTAAAAAAAAAACCATTTTAAAAATATTATTTTTAAATATTTTTTTTTATAAACAAAGAAGTTAGCAGTAATGATTTATAGTCAATGTTTAATTTGTATGCATTAAAATAAAATATAATCTAATGATAAAAAAGTAAAAAGTTATGATAATATTGGATATTTTAATAATGTTATAGTATTTTTTCAGTCCTCAACTTGCAGGAATTACTGTATTCTGCAACGCACAAGATGGCACCCTACTTTCCTGCACAAATGAGGGTTCGTACAGTATTGGCTATTTTCCGATTTTCTCTTCCAGCGCATACCTAATAATTTTTAGAAAACATGAGATGTACCAATGTGATAAATTTAGATCAAATGCATTTGATGTGCATATACTTAGTAGGAAAACTGTCATTGAAAGATAGAAATCAATTTGAGGAATTGTCTTACTTGTATCTATATATTCTAGGTCCGTCAACAATGCAATGATTCTTGTAACATCAACAGTTACATTCGCGAGCTTAATCACGAAGGTTAATCACATCGAATGGTTTTTGACATTACCGCTGAATTGTTCATTAGCTGTCTTGCTATGCCTTGGCAACTAAACATTTTTTTTAAAAATGTAATATATAAGACAATCCGAATTCATACTTAATCTTATAGGGCTTTAAGTTTCGTAGGGCCTCATTTTGCTATCAAATCAGTACAGAGAAAATCATGTCAAACGGGAAAAGAATGCACCGGTACCTGGTGAAATGGAAAAATTCTTTGCGGTCGTCTGATACGAAAATGTTTGAGAATCACTGGCTTACAATTTATTTGATGTCTTTTACTTAGCTTCACGCGTGTTACAATACTACATTGTAGAAATACATTAAATGAATACTTAAATGACAAAAAAAGTGATTTGAAACAATTATTTCTTTTTGAGGGGGGGGGGG
>MUZC01000775.1:0-67004 GCA_002072015.1 Radix auricularia | reverse complement strand
AAAAAAAACATTTGGGCCCCCGGCCCCCAATGAGTGGGAAGTTTGAACTTCTTTTTCAAAAATTAGAGTTAGAAGAGTATACGTAACAACTTCCCAAAGTTTCATTCTTCTAACTACACGGGAAATAGTAGAATGGGTGTATTTCAGTATTTATTTAGTGTATATATAAGTTTAAAAAAACACATTTGGGCCCCTGGCTCCCCATGAGTGGGAAGTTTAAAATTGTTTATTGCAAAACATCGTCGGGTTAGCGCACTTAAGTACTTGCCAAAGTTTCATGCTCCTACCTAACTCTAAAATATGATAATTAGAGATTTTTAGTTTTTATATATAGTTTATATAAGAGAAAAAATTAAATTTGGGCCCCCAGCCCCCAAAAGTAAGTAATTTAAATATATTTTTGCCTGTTACCATTGCAGAAGTGTACTCAACAATATCCTAAAATGTTATGCTTCTGCCTCCTCGAGAAATAGAAAAATTGTTGATTTTCCTTTTTTATATAGCTCAAATAAGGAAAAAAACTTGTTGGCCCCCCGGCGCCCCTGAGTGTGAATTTATGGAACGAAACCTATTTAAGAACCTTCCCCATATAATTGTGTGTACGTTTACTAAATTTCACTTGACTGGGTTGTCTGGATCTTGAGTTATTAGGGAACAGACAGACAGACAGACAGACAGACAGACAGACACACACACGGACAACAAATGCGTCTTATATATATATAGATACACATAATATATCCACACATATATATACATATAAATATATATATTAAGATATACAGAAGATGGACACTGTCTGTAAAAGATAAGATAAGCAGTGACTCTGCTGTCCAAATTTCCACGCAAGCTTCCATGAGTACCCTCAAACACTTTGAACAAACAAAAGGATAATGTTAGACAGCTGTCCTTTTGTCAGCAAAGAATACAAACTCAACATGGGTGGTGTTCACTTACTGGTTGCTATCATCGGGTAGACACTAAATTATTGTAAAATGTTAGAAGCGGTATATGCGCATATTTGATCGTTTCGTTAACATGACAGTGGCAAACTTGTGGATTCTTTTCAAGAGGATTTTCAAAAAGAAAATGACCACGGCAAGGTTACATATTGTGGATTAAAAAAAAAGAAGTGTTTTTTTTTTCTGATGAAATTTTGACAAAGAAATACTATAAAAAGAAGTCGCCTAGTAAAGGAAACGAAGGCAGCAATAAATAATTTAAAAAATAGCTCAGCGTCTCCCCCCCCCCAACCAACAACAACAACAACAAAAATCGATGGGATTAAGTTGGACATTGGGTAACATGGACTGATGGACGTGCCAGATGTAAATATCCTGAATTTTAAGTATTAGCTCTAACTGTGTTTGATAAATGTAACAATAAAAACATTTGTTTTAAAATTATCTATTTTGCAATAAAAACCGGATTTTGCTTAATGATCATACAAATATGCAACATGTTTTTAAATCCTTTATATTAACTCGTGGAGTCTGATTGTTTGTTTGCCGAAAAAACTTTGGATTGATTTTCAACCACCTATGCTCATGAGCTGAAATTTTGCAAGCAGACTAGTGCTGACGATAAAAATGATCTATCAAAATTTCTGATTGATCAAATATACTGTATTTAAGTTAATGAGTTTTTACATTATTTAAGTATCGCTATGTAGCATGTAATTTTTTTGTTGGACAGTCGCAGGTGCGTATTATATTGAGCAACCTTTTTAATATTTTCCTGTCGTGCGGTGCGGTGCGTATTATACTGACGATTCTTTTTAAAATTATATTCTGGATCTGTAAATGTATATGCTAGTCTGTTTCCCGTGATCAAATTAAGCTGAAATTTAGCTGACAGGCTGTAGTAGTTTTTTTTTTTTATTACAACAAATTCTTTATATATGACATATGATGACATATGAGACATAACTAAAATTTTGAATTTTTCGATTGTCGTGGTATTATAATATTATAACGAACGTACTTTGAGTTGTCTCTTAAATTAAGGATTTAAAGTAAAAAACTTTGCTTTTTACATTTTAAAAAATAAGACACAAATTACAGATTTTAAACTAAATAATAATTTGCAGATGTATTTTATGAATAAACACAAAGAATTAATACTTTTCTATATTAAAATAAAAACATTCCTGCACATCAGGGTCATTTCCAATGAGAATCGTTGTTGAAGTGACTAAAAAGTACGCTCAGCAAAATAGTATCACGGGTGACGAAGTCGTAATCTAAACCAAAAAATATATGTCAAAGTGGACGAAGGTATTTTATTTATTAAGCCAGTTTTTTTTCTCTACGCCCGACTTCCAAACTGTTTTCTTACCATCGAGTTGTTATTTTAGATGTTACCTATGTTCTCTCTAAGATGTTACCTATGTTCTCTCTAAGATTCATTGGTCTTTATGTTAAGTAAAGAAAAAGAAATTGGGTTAAGTTGCACTGTATGCAATATTGTGCAAAATTTGCTTCGCGGTAATTCTAAACCACTGCTCGGCTTCGGTCAGATATCTGCGCGGCTGTTTATACTTGTAGGGAGCAATGATTGTTACCCATAACCCTACAAAGATTTAGCCTAGAAATGTCTATAAAAAACTTCGCAAAACTTACGCTGAAAACCAACCTACTATAACTTATATGATTTGTGTAACGTGGGGACATAGCCAACTATAATTTATATGATCTGTGTATCGTGGGGAAATAGCTAACTATAATTTATATGATTTGTGTATCGCGGGGACATAGCCAACTATAATTTATATGATCTGTGTATCGTGGGGAAATAGCTAACTATAACTTATATGATTTGTGTAACGTGGGGACATAGCCTACTATAATTTATATTATTTGTGTATCGTGGGGACATATCCAACTATAATTTATATTATTTGTGTATCGTGGGGACATAGCCAACTATAATTTATATGATTTGTTTATCGTGGGGACATAGCAAATTAGGAGGTAAACAATTGCATGCCCGATAAAAATGACGGTTTTAACTCCTTGGTAAGCAAAAGGGTTTGAACTTTGAACCAACAGTCTCTCCCTTTTAATCTGTACGATATAAAACATAAAACACCAACTCGAGTGGGAGGCTAGTGGTGACTGGTGAGTTGTTGTGAACGTGAAAGTATGTAATAACACACAACAAGACAAATCGTGTTGATGACACCAATGACCACCCAGACACCTATGACCACCCAGACACCTATGACCACCCAGACACCTAAAACCACCCAGACACCTATGACCACCCAGACACCTATGACCATCCAAACACCAATGACCACCCAGACACCTATAACCAGCCAGACACAAATGACCACCCAAACACCTATGACCACCCAGACACCTATGACCACCCAGACACCTATGACCAGCCTGATACCGATGTTCACCCAGACACCTGTGACCACCCAAACACCAATGACCACACAGACACATATGACCACCCAAATACCTATGACCACCCATACACCGATGACCACCCAGACACCTATGACCACCCAAACACCAATGACCACCCAGACACGTATGACCACCCAGACACGTATGACCACCCAGACACATATGACCACCCAGACACCTATGACCACCCAGACACATATGACCACCCAAATACCTATGACCACCCAAACACCAATGACCACACAGACACCTATAACCAGCCAGACACCGATGATCACTCAGACACCTGTGACCACCCAAACACCAATGACCACCCAGACACCTATGACCACCCAGACACCAATGACCAGCCAGACACCTATAACCAGCCAGACACCAATGACCACCCAAACACCTATGACCACCCAAACACCAATGACCACCCAGACACCTATGACCACCCAGACACCTGTGACCACCCAAACACCAATGACCACCCAGACACCTATGACCACCCAGACACCAATGACCACTCAGACACCGATGACCACCCATACACCTGTGACCACCCAGACACCTGTGACCACCCAAACACCAATGACCACACAGACACCTATGACCACCCAAACACCAATGACCACCCAGACACCAATGACCACCCAGACACCTATGACCACCCAAACACCAATGACCACCCAAACACCAATGACCACCCAAACACCAATGACCACCAAGACACCAATGACCACCCAGACACCAATGACCACCCAGACACCGATGACCACCCAGACACCTGTGACCACCCAAACACCAATGACTACCTAGACACCAATGACCACCCAGACACCGATGACCACCCAGACACCTGTGACCACCCAAACACCAATGACCACCCAGACACCAATGACTACCTAGACACCAATGACTACCCAGACACCGATGACCACCCAGACACGTATGACCAGCCAGTTGCCGCCGACCATAAATGACGTCACGCGATTTTAGCCAATTTTTAACCCCTTACCACCCTCGTCACAGTTCGTCACCAAAACTTCAAACCCCCCCCCTTCTCCACTATGACGTTTTCTATTTTAAAACGAGAATGTTTCAAATGACCTTATTATCATTTTAGTATGTATTTACTGTAAGGCTGCACTTTAATATCATAACACGTGTGAAACCATGTAAAAGTTGAGACATAAATTGTAAGAAATCAAATATTGAAGTGAAACTTTGATTTAAAGTAACATGTTTTGATGTTTAAACTCTCCCCTCCCCATCGTCACAAATGTGTGGACCCCTCTCCACTCTAGGCCTACAACCGTTCACGAGAAGGATAGAGGATAATCTCACAGAACATTCATTGAAGTGACATATAAAGTAACACCGAATCATTGATTGATTGGGTTTTTTAAACTGAAACATTCTAATGCCAAAACAATATTTTGAAAAACCTTACGGGCAAATAATTTTGAGAAAATTCTTTTTAAGATTGATTAATATTTTTTTACGTGGAATAAGACCAGTTAACTGGTTAATGTCGTCTGCAAAGATAATTAGTTTAAGGATGTACTCACATGTAACATTAGGGTTAGATCCATCAATTTGTTAAGGGTTGTACTCACATGTAACATTGGGGTTCGATCCGTCATTGAGCATGTCTATAGTAAAGTTCATGACAATTCTGGTCTCTGGGTTGTCAGGGCTGAAACCAATCTCCTCCCCTACCACCGTCTTGGCAGACGTTGTCGTGACGTTGTAGTACTCTCCCTTTGTATTCTGCTCTGCTTTGATAGCCAAGCGGATGAGCAGGATGAGTATGGCGAACGCTACAGGTAGAAGTATTTCAAAAATCGTAACACACAGTTTTCGTTTCTGCAGCAGCCAGTTTTTCCAAAGAAGCAATCCTAGCTGATTAAAGAAACCCATGTTCAAAGTTTATATCTTTTCACTTTCTTTACACTTTATAGTTTGTATAGCTTGTATCTATTGGCTGGTTGATCCTAAACACAACACAGTGAATCAAGTGTGCCGCGTACCGCTGTTATAGACACATCTTCAAACACAAGGAATACAGTCCAAATTATGTCAACATTTTGTCTTTAACGTTCAGGAAATCTGGAGAAAAATAAATAAACAAAAAGTTAATATCATTTAGCGGCCAACTTTATACACAATGAAGTATGAAGAGAAAGAATAAAAAGCTTGAATTTAATTATTTAAAATATTACATTGACCCCAGCTATTAACATTTTGCTGATAACCAAGTTAATCACTTGGTAGTGACTTGGTGGTGACTTGGTGGTGACTTGGTAGCTACTTGATAAGCTTGGTAGATAGTCCCCAAATTAGAAGGAAATGATTGAAATAATTGTAAGCTTAGTAAGACATTTATGTGTTTAATAGATTGAGAAAATGGTGTTTTACAACTTATTTATTACAAATTCTTATATATGTTTCTGTGCTACGTTGTTGTGAACTAACAATGAATGATAACAAAAACATATAGAGTCTACGTTCTTGTGAACTAACAATGAATGATAACAAAAACATATAGAGTCTACGTTGTTGTGAACTAACAATAAATGATAACAAAAACATATAGGGTCTAGAGTCTAATCCTAAGATCGAAAATAAAAACCTCGCTGACGGATGGAGAAATCATTTGAAGTCAAACGATTAAAAATACATAATTATAACGCCACAGTAGCCATGATCGTTAAAACACCAGACAGGCACCAGGTATCGATCTAACAATGAATCCAAGTTTATTTTCATCCTGCCAATCAATAAATCGTGAACGCCACATTTCCTGCTGGCAACAACTTGCGACAGCTCAACTATTTTTGCAGACCCGGCTTGAACTCATGACTCTATAGACAATGGCATGGCCCGGCTTGAACTCATGATTGTATAGACAATGGCATGGCCCAGCTTGAACTCATGACTCTATAGACAATGACATGGCCCGGCTTGAACTCATGATTGTATAGACAATGGCATGGCCCAGCTTGAACTCATGACTCTATAGACAATGGCATGGCCCGGCTTGAACTCATGACTCTATAGACAATGGCATGGCCCGGCTTGAACTCATGACTCTATAGACAATGGCATGGCCCGGTTTGAACTCATGACTCTATAGACAATGGCATGGCCCGGCTTGAACTCATGACTCTATAGACAATGGCATGGCCCAGCTTAAACTCATGACTATAGACAACGGCATGGCCCGGCTTGAACTCATGACTCTATAGACAATGGCATGGCCCGGCTTGAACTCATGACTCTATAGACAATGGCATGGCCCGGCTTGAACTCATGACTATAGACAACGGCATGGCCCGGCTTGAACTCATGACTTTATAGACAACGGCATGGCCCGGCTTGCATCATGACTCTATAGACAATGGCATGGCCCGGCTTGAACTCATGACTCTATAGACAATGGCATGGCCCGGCTTGAACTCATGACTCTATAGACAATGGCATGGCCAGCTTGAACTCATGACTCTATAGACAATGGCATGGCCCGGCTTGAACTCATGACTCTATAGACAATGGCATGGCTCGGATTCATGTAGATTTACAGCGACATGAAGTATTTAAAACTGATGTGTTATGTGTGGTGCAAGGCAGACGTGAACAATATCGACAGCCCAAAAAAGCAAAATATAGGTTTTTATATGAATAATACAATAATAGTGACAACAATACAGAAAAAGTTAAGACTCATCAAATAATTTTGACTCCATCTATAGATCTATATGGTTTTTAATTCAAATTTTTAAAAACAAGGGTTGTGAAATTTCATATGCTATGTTTGACTTGTTTTTAAATAGTTATAAAGTTTTGTTGTTGTTTATTTTATATTTTAATCTTTGAAAGAAAAGTAAGAAATTAAATCTTTGTTAATAAACAATTTATGTGCAATAAAAGCTACAAGAAAAAGTTTAACCCTAAGAGATAGTTCATAAGCGACATCCCTCTGCAGCAAAGCAGATTGCATGAAAAAGACATCATTGGAGTCGTTTACGATATTTGGCAGTTTAACAAACAGTATAAACAAAAATTAGCCCGTGCTGTCAACCCTCCAGGAGACAACCCGCTCATCCTATGTCCCTTCTGTTCTCAAACTTTCCGTGCCAGGATCGGTCTTGTCAGCCATCTGCGCACACATAGGCAAAACCAGTCTCAGAAACCCTCGGATGACTAGAGTGGTCCTCGTCGATTCGACGGACGAACAACGACGAACATACCACAGTACAATAGTGTACATTCTACAGTGCAATAGTGTACATTCTACAGTACAATAGTGTACATACTACAGTGTAAAGTGTACATTCTACAATACAATAGTGTACATACTGCAGTACAATAGTGTACATTCTACAATACAATAGTGTACATACTGCAGTACAATAGTGTACATTATACAGTAAAATAGTGTACATACTGCAGTACAATAGTGTACATACTGCAGTACAATAGTGTACATACTACAATACAATAGTGTACATACTACAGTGTAAAGTGTACATTCTACAATACAATAGTGTACATTCTACAGTACAATAGTGTACATTCTACAGTACAATAGTGTACATACTATCTGGTAAAGTGTACATACTACAGTGTAAAGTATACAATTTGAACACTACCCCATGAAATCGCTTTATGGCCCTGTGCCTATAAAAATCAGAGCAATAAAAAACAAACCTGTCCCGAACAACTAGGCAAGCAATGCTGCAGCCATTATAAATCAGTGGGTCTCTAACTGTTCAGTGTGAAAGGTTGGCAGAAATGTACCCTTTTGTAGAGAATCGCGCAGAGATTTTTATGTATAATTTGAGGACCGTTTGTTGACAGCTCACACCATGTCGGTTAAATACCCAGTGTGAACATAGTGAGACAGAAGGCCTGGAACAAGGTTTCAATGTTAGTCGAATTTGATTTTTTGTGGTAGAGGGAAATTTGAATGACGTGATATATCTATAATAAGTTGAAAACAAAAGAGGAAAACGGTTCATGATATGATTAACGTAATAATATGTTGCTGAAACATAAATAATGATGTAAAATACAAACAACAGATTTAAAAACACATTCTTGAATGAGATTTGCATACAAATTAATTGTAATATCGTGTACATTATGTAAAGGTAGAGACCTAGACATTAATTCGTGAACCGTCTGCGCCTTGCCACCGTCCCCAAAAGTCTTTATCTGTTTAGGATTGACTCAACGCTTTCCGTCCTAGGTAAAAATCTTTATTAACTGCAAGCGTCAGGAGGAAAACGGTGAAAGAGTTTTGTATAAACGTTTGTATCGTGCCATCTCATAGGAGGCGGTGGTCGAGTGATGAGCTGCAGGGTTATTAACCTGACCGAGGCCGCATCAAGTCCTGGTATACAATTTTTGCTGAGTATCAAGTCCTGGTATACAATTTTTGCTGAGTATCAAGTCCTGGTATAGAATTTTTGCTGACATTGATTTTTTGGGGTTTATTTTCAATGCAGTATTTTGGTTTGTTATATTCCTGTACTAAGTTAGTACTAACGTCATTTTGTATTTTGGTTTGTTATATTCATGAACTAAATTAGTACTAATGTCATTTTGTATTTTGGTTTGTTATATTCCTGTACTAAGTTAGTACTACCGTCATTTTTTTTGGTTATATTCCTGTACTAAATTAGTACTACCGTCATTTTGTATTTTGTTTTGTTATATTCCTGTACTAAGTTAGTACTACCGTCATTTTGTATTTTGGTTTGTTATATTCATGTACTAAATTAGTACTACCGTCATTTTGTATTTTGGTTTGTTATATTCATGTACTAAGTTAGTACTAACGTCATTTTGCATTTTGGTTTGTTATATTCCTGTACTAAGTTAGTACTAACGTCATTTTGTATTTTGGTTTTTTATATTCCTGTACTAAGTTAGTACTAACGTCCTTTTGTATTTTGGTTTGTTATATTCCTGTACTAAGTTAGTACTAACGTCATTTTGTATTTTGGTTTGTTATATTCCTGTAATAAGTTAGTACTAACGTCATTTTGTATTTTGGTTTGTTATATTCATGTACTAAATTAGTACTACCGTCATTTTGTATTTTGTTTTGTTATATTCATGTACTAAGTTAGTACTACCGTCATTTTGTATTTTGGTTTGTTATATTCCTGTACTAAATTAGTACTACCGTCATTTTGTATTTTGGTTTGTTATATTCATGTACTAAGTTAGTACTAACGTTCATCAAACCCATTAACCGATTTTAAAAATTGATTGGAGAGTAGAGAACATTCAAATTCCCAAGTGACCATGATAGTCAATACTTACATAAGATATTAAAGTTATAGTTTGTGAAATAAATGGCAAAATAGTTAAGGTAATTCTTTGCCTGTTGAAATTTAACAATTATGATATTAAACTAATTAATTTATTATTAGTTATTGATTATCATTGATTCAGGTATTGCCATCGTATTTATGTATGCAAAATTTCAGTTCACTCGTCAATAGGGGTGATTGTTAAAAGACAGAGCATTAAATAAATGTAAACAAGTTTTTAAAAAATTGTTTCGTATCTTGTTTCGTACAGGAACGGGAACTTAAAAAGGGAGGCTGAAATGATTGCACTTATGAGCATTGCGTCGACCAATAAGTCGATTTCAGGTCCTCACGACCGTGGCATTAACACGCGAGAAAAGCTTGCCACTAATGCGCAAAAACATTCCTGCCGTTCTCGCGGGAGTGTACTTCAAATGAGACACGATGTCAGGGGCGTAGTCTGATCGAAGAGTCAGGGGAAGGGGGCGGGCTATCTTGAAATAAATGGCGAATAATTTGTGCGTATCTTTGTGTAACGTGATGGATACTATTATACACACTTCAAGGTTATAACAAAATAGAGTTTGGGATGTTGATGCCCGTGAGTAAGTAGATGTTGATGCCCGTGAGTAAGTAGATGATGCCCGTGAGTAAGTAGATGTTGATGCCCGTTGGTAAGTGGATGTTGATGCCCGTGAGTAAGTAGATGTTGATGCCCGTGAGTAAGTAGATGTTGATGCCCGTGAGTAAGTAGATGTTGATGCCCGTTGGTAAGTAGATGTTGATGCCCATTGGTAATTAGATGTTGATGCCCGTTGGTAATTAGATGTTGATGCCCGTGAGTAAGTAGATGTTGATGCCCGTGAGTAAGTAGATGTTGATGCCCGTGAGTAAGTAGATGTTGATGCCCGTTGGTAAGTAGATGTTAATGCCCGTTGGTAAGTAGATGTTAATGCCCGTTGATAAGTAGATGTGAATGCCCGTTGGTAAGTAGATGTGAATGCCCGTTGGTAAGTAGATGTTGATGCCCGTTGGTAAGTAGATGTTGATGCCCGTTGGTAATTAGATGTTGATGCCCGTTGGTAATTAGATGTTGATGCCCGTTGGTAATTAGATGTTGATACCCGTGGGTAAGTAGATGTTGATGCCCGTAAGTAAATGTTGATGCCGGTAAGTAGATGATGCCCGTAAGTAGATGTTGATGCCCGTGGGTAAGTAGATGTTGATGCCCGTGGGTAAGTAGATGTTGGAACAATCAGACTGACCTTGATGTTTCCGTCACTCATGGAGGAATCAGAATCTCGCCATACAATGTGCTTCAAATAAACATCGTATAGCAGGGATTTCTAAAACCTTTTGGGCTACTAGATCTAAAAATGTATGTGTATACAAACGATTTTAATGTGTAAACCAGTGTTTGAAAGGCATTTAAGCTCATGTAACTACGACTACTGACAGATGTATGTAGGGCCAAGTAATAGACAACACGGTGTGTCAGTGGTGTCAAACATGGAAGGTGATATAGGGCCAGACGTGAGTGCTAAGATCTTTAAGGCATGTTACAATGTCCATGGTTTGTTACGGTGCCTGGTGTGTTATGATCTATGGTGCGTTAAGGTGTCGAATGTGTGTTACGGTGTTTAGAGGTGTATATGGTGTGTTAATGTGTCTTAGCTGTGTTGAAATGTCTATGGAGCAGAAAGATTCTAGGTTGAGGAGGGAGTCAGGTGGTTGAGTTTGATGTAAGGGTCAAAGGTGAAGACTGGACACTTGATAAGGTAAAAAATGGACAACTTGAAACAGGTGATATAGTATTTGTAGAGGATGATGTCAGTAGAAATAGAGGCGAGTAGTCGAAATTGTAAACATTAAAGAATAACGTGGAAATAACGGGGGAGCACCCAGTATAAATGGTGTATCCTAAAACTTATTTTTTTCGAAGTTGTTTGTTGCGTCTTGCCGTCAACGAAGAGCATCTGTCGTTTGTTGTCGACGTCTGCAAACCTTCAATTTTAACAAACTCGGTGGACAGAGACAACGCCTATGGTTGCCATGACAACCAATGAGAGCACTTACGCTGTCCTGCCATAGCCAACAATGCACATCGCAAGTGAAGCACAAATACAACATTAACACAACGCCCGTGGTCGTTAAATCAAAGGGCAGCATGTTAATCCAATGAAAGCCGCCTCCGGTTCAATGACAGCCCCACTAATGATCAAATGTCGAGTGTCAAAACTATATTTAGCGAGTTGACTATTACCTTTATTGTATTATGTCACCAACTTTATCATTTTGATATAACTGTTTTGAGCCTGGATTTAATTTCTGACAAAATTTCTTTTTTTTAAACATGTAATCAACCTAAGTGAATGACAACTGTTACTCGCCCATTAATCAGGTCGCAGTCAATTTCAGTCCAGCTGTAATACCAAGAAAAGATGGTATCGCTAACAGGACGACATTGGAAGACAAACCAACCATTTCAAAAAATAAATAAAATGTGTAAACATTTTATAGCCTAAAAATATGATGCGGTAACACGTTGTGATTAAACTTGTTCCTGTTAGTACAGCTCGAAATATAACAGACATCAGCCATCCAGAGTTTTATATTCTTAAAACAGTAGCCGTTAATATTTTCTCTAAGGTTCGTGGGTCCTTGTGCAAAGGAACAACTTTGCGAGGAAAGTTGCGCAGCAGCTATTTTTAGTGCAAAACACAAAAACTATAGTAATCTTTTCTGCGCGTTAATTCTTAACTACTTTTCGGCTTCGCTCCGATATCTTTGCAGCCGCGAAGCTTAAGGGAAACAGTACCGGCCTAAGGGAATTGATGGCCCACGGTGAAGTGAATTTGATGGCCCAGGGTGAAGTGAAGTTGGTGGCCCAGGGTGAAGTGAATTTGGTGGCCCAGGATGAAGTGAATTTGGTGGCCCAGGATGAAGTGAATTTGATGGCCCTAGGTGAAGTGAATTTGGTGGCCCAGGATGAAGTGAATTTGGTGGCCCAGGGTGAGTGAAGTGAATTTGGTGGCCCAGGATGAAGTGAATTTGGTGGCCCAGGGTGAAGTGAATTTGGTGGCCCAGGATGAAGTGAATTTGTTAACCCAGGATGAAGTGAATTTGATGGCCCTAGGTGAAGTGAATTTGGTGGCCCTGGGTGAAGTGAATTTGATGGCCCTAGGTGAAGTGAATTCGGTGGCCCTATGTGAAGTGAATTTGGTGGTCCTAGGTGAAGTGAATTTGATGGCCCTGGGTGAAGTGAATTTGGTGGCCTTAGGTGAAGTGAATTTGGTGGCCCTGGGTGAAGTGAATTTGGTGGCCCTGGGTGAAGTGAATTTGATGGCCCAGGGTGACGTGAATTTGGTGACCCAGGATGAAGTGAATTTGGTGGCCCTGGGTGAAGTGAATTTGATAGCCCAGGGTGAAGTGAATTTGATGGCCCAGGGTGAAGTGAATTTGATGGCCCAGGGTGAAGTGAATTTGGTGGCCCAGGGTGAAGTGAATTTTGTGGCCCAGGGTGAAGTGAATTTGGTGGCCCAGGATGAAGTGAATTTGATGGCCCTAGGTGAAGTGAATTTGGTGGCCCATTGTGAAGTGAATTTGGTGGCCCTAGGTGAAGTGAATTTGGTGGTCCTAGGTGAAGTGAATTTGGTGGCCCTGGGTGAAGTGAATTTGATGGCCCAGGGTGAAGTGAATTTGGTGGCCTTAAATGAAATAGATTTGTTTTGCTTTTTAAATTAAGAAAGATTTTTGTGCGAGACCCCCACTAACGATGAGACGATGAGAATAATCAGAGGCCCTAAGCGGCAGCCTAGTTTACCTATGCCTAAATCTGGCCCTGAAGGCAACATTGGTGACCATGTATATCAAGCTATCGACCACAAGTTTCATATTATACCGAAGTATACATTAAGTTAATCAGAAACAAAATGTAATTGCTGATATATACAATCTAAAACCTCCAAGAGATCCTTGTTTCTAACCACAAGTTCCTATCAGGGAACACGGAAAGTCAAAGCTGATATAAAATGTTTTCTGATTCTAACGTAAGAGATCGGCACAGGAACCGCTTCGTGCAACCTTTATCAGTGACGGTAAACGACTTAGCAGTAAGAAGAGCTCTTACATATATGACCTCTTATATGTTATTGTACGTCCGTAGGCTTACAACAAAAGAATGAATTTTATCTTATTACACAATGCCACAATATAATTGATCGGGTCCTAAGACAAATGTTAAAAAAATAATGACTTTTGTGTTGTTCGGCAATCCTTAACAGTGTGGTAACATGTATGCCTTTCTAACAAAATTTTACCTGAAGTTTATTTGCTAAAACTAAAACACTTACAAATGTAATAATCAAAAGGTTAAGTCGTTACGTTATAAGATTTTTGGTTGACATGATTCATATTTGTACACAGTAGTGAAATTTGTTTGATAAATCATATTGATAAACTGTAATATAATTATATTTAAAAAAACATATGCCTACAACCCAAACTATCAAACGGGAAATATACATACACTTACATAGAGGGAAATAGACATATATTTAAATAGAGGGAAATAGACATATATTTAAATAGAGGGAAATAGACATACACTTAAATAGAGGGAAATAGACATATCTTTAAATAGAGGGAAATAGACATACACTTAAATAGAGGGAAATATACATACACTTTAACAGAGGGAAATGGACATACACTTAAATAGAGTCATATGTTAATCAGCAACTAATATTTGGTAATCTGTATGACTAAACCAGTAACCATAAGGAGCTGAAGAAAAAAAAACTGAGTTAAAGCTGGAGGGCCTTTTTTTTAATAACACTGTAGCAGTAACTGTAACTTACAAATTATGTTGAAGCAATCTTGTCTGTTTGGAGTTTATAAAACCCACATTAAGTCATTCATTGTGCGAAATCAATTTTCATTCACGCATATTTTTTCATCTGGATGCCGATAATTAGCCCAGGTGGCTTTAACATAATTACTTATACCAGGTCACACATGGACTACTACAATGTATCATGAAACATGTAGAGCACAAGAGAAACACAGTCTTCATTGACGTCAATAATCGTGGATCTGTTTAGGATTTTTATTCACTGATTATGAAATATTGATCAGATAAATCACAAACTAAAAACTGAATTTAATGGAAAAGCAGATACAAAAAAAGGAAATAGAAAACATGGTGACACAGTTTCACAAAAAAATGTCATGTGGCGTCAAGCTCCACTTGGTTTTTTCATAGTCTCATTACTTGAAACTTTAAAGCCAGCGAAAATAAAAATCAGAAAAAAAAAATTATTTTTAAAATTAAAGAAGAATAAATAGTCTCACACAAGACTTCTGATTGTAATTGCATGTAATAAAATTAATATGACATTAATCAAGAACTAACTATTTTAATAGACTTCCTGGCACAAGGCTACATACAATGGCTGGTTGCTAAAAAAATTTGTAAGCATTTTTTTCTGAAACTGTTTTATAAACAATGCTGCACCCCCTCCTCCCCCTCCCCCATTGGAAAGTTTGCAAGGAAGTCATTTAACAGGAAATTGTGCTGGACCCGTGACGCAAGCCTTGACTAACCTACTGATTGGTGAAAGACCGAAAATAAAATGAACGTGGCTTTATATTATTTCTTTGAAAGCGAAACTTAATTTTACAAATATATTTCATAAGAGCAAATTAAGACTACAAAAATTTAATCAATTGTTCTAATCACTAATCATCTATGCTACAATACAATGATTTCTTTTTTCGGTACTATGTTGAATTTTAGTTTTAACTCCACGACAATGTAAGTTTAAGGGCGCCTTTTATTGTAATATAAAAAATACTTTTCGCTATTCAGGCCTTAAACCACGAGCGAGCTTTACAAGTCAACAAAATAAACGAATGGACGAAACCCTGTGGAAATATATTCATACCTAACAGTCTTGATCGTAATCATATTGTTTATACTAATTTATACCGTGTGCATCGAAAGTTTAATTTTTTGGCAGAAAACGATAAACTTATTATTTTTAAAACGTATTATTTTATTTTTGGTGATTTGTATTTTTAAATACTAGGACACAGCAACCAATGCCTTTTAAATTTGTTTTGTTTATTTTTTTACAATCATAAATCATAAAACTGTCTGCGTTTACAATGATATAAAGAAAGTCTAAATCTTTTCAATTCGTAATTTATGTGGACGAAAAACCAAATTCAACGAATTGACTTAAATGAAAGTCTATGGTCTATACTATTTACTAACACTGACCAAATAAAAACAACAACCAAGAAAAGCACATCTCACACACAGCTCTCCTACTCCTACCTTGCCGAGAGAATGTTCCAATGGATGACTGCTGCCACAGTGGGGACTTGGCTACACTATAGGAAACCGATGACTGTGACGCACTATTAACGAGCTCAACACTCGTGAACACACCTGTCGCAATGCGCATGACAGGCAAGTACACCAGGACCAACTCCCGGGCTAGTAGGGGCTATACAAGAAACACCAACCCACGGCCACGGCCTCCCCGCCCCACTTTTGAAGTTACAGTTAACTTGGTGGGTGCGAGCGTACTGGTCAAGGTCAGTGACACCAAGACTTTGCTTCACCCACGGCCTACGGGGTCACGGTCCACTACTGACAGAAATGGCGGTTATTTCAGTTTTCATTGGCGTTCTTTTAGCGCCGGTCAACAATAAAAAATATTATTAAAAATCATGAAAATTTATCTTTAGACCCTTAGAAACTTTAATTCCTAAAAATCCCAGAATGTAAAAATATTTTTCTAAAAAATCACCATCTGTTCTTGTTGAGAAAGACAACTTTGTATGATCAAGCCTGGGGTGATCTCCCCTAGACTCAAGAGCGTAAAGATTTTACCACGACATTTAAGCTGTAGGTCAGGACGGAAAGTATAGAAAATCAATCCATAAATCTCCACATAGCGCTGGTTTTTAAGGCTTGAAGTTAGGCTGCTTGCGATGGTCCATGGAACAACTAGGTACACTTAATATCCAAAAGTAAAAGTTGGAAACTATTTTTTTACTCCATTTTCTGGTTGTTGTATCTGTTTAATAATTTTGTTTAAGGCGTTGCTTTCATCAAGTATGATGTAAGTAAATATTTGAGATTGGTTTTCAAAAGGGGAAATTTTTTTCTTAACAAATGTTGTCGAGAATTGACAAAGACTTTCTTTTAGATGATGTCTAGGAAAATGTCCATAATACGACTAAAAGCGACCAACTTGCAGGGACTATTGTCGGCCACTCAAGAAATTTTAAAGAGTGTCGCATAGTTGCCAAACAGAAGCAAAAGATTTTGAAAAATTTACAATACTTACAAGTAGTTTTCAAAACAATACACTTCGCTTTACAATCAATTTTTTTTTAAATAATGATTTTAAAAAAAAATATATAATAGAAACTTATTGACAAAATTTGTGAGCTAGTTTGGGGGTGGAGTAGGCCCCGCGAGACGGTACTGAGTTACGCCAGCATGCTCCGAAGTGTTGCTGACCCAAAAGTATGGTAAGTTTATTGGGTTACAAACTGCCTTATCTAGGGTACATTTATGTAAGTTTATTGCTGTGCTGATAAAACGAATGAATGATCTATCTGCTGGCCTATTTTATTTATATCAGTGATAAAACCAAAGTTTTTGGTCCAAACTTTCTAAATCTAAAAGAAGTTTAATCTTCATCAGCTTATAGTGCAGTTATTTTGTTCTGTTAAAAATGAGAAATTTGAATTGTTGTCAAAATCAGCTCCAAAAAATTAAATATACATGGAACAGATAGATGATAGCTTTATGGGAAGTTGATAAAAGATGAATGTATCTATTGACAACACGGGGAAGCGGTGGTGCTGTAATATGTTATTAAAAAAACAATAACAACAACAAAACAATAACACATAGTAATACAAGAATGCAGTCACATTATAGTAGCCTTGTGGTGGTTCGGAAAGGGTCGGCCTCTACGTGGCCCGAACTATGAGTAAGGTGTGGAACCGGCTGCACCCGAAACTAACAACCCTGGCGCAGAACGCCAAATATGTCTGTAAGGATTCCTTGCTTAATGCAACGGACACACAAAACCATGTAAGAGTGGCGTCGTGAAAAGGAGTCGACTCAAATGTCTAGTTCCCAGGGCAAAAGTGGGTGTGTGGAAACACACACACACCGGGAAAAGGTAATACAAAGAGCCCAGTTCATTCATTCTATGGCTGAATTACTTGATAACTGTCTAAGCGGGAGGACTTCGAACCCTCCCCTCCCCTGTGTGTCGGTGACGGGGATCAGGACGACACAAGGCATATATGCTACTGTAAGCCCTCAGAGGCTAGCTGCCAAGGTTCAGCTCCCCCAAAACCTCACTATTTTGCAATTAAACTGCTGTGGTGTCAGGGGCAAAATTGTAGAAATAACCAAGTTGCTCCACGACCAGATGGTGGACGTTGCTCTTTTGCAAGAAACTCTACCGAAAAAGAACCCATTGCACGTTATGGGTTTTTCAGTATATCGCTGTACATGCAAGAACTGCAGAGGTCTGGTCACGTTGGTGAAAAACAACCTCACAGCTGAGATTGTAGAGAGCAAAGTACTTGCAGGTACAGATACCCTGACACTCCGCATTACTAAAGCTGGTAAAGGCGAGCTTGAAGCAGAAAGAGACCAAACAGAGCCGTACCTTGAACCATCTCAGGAAACATGGAGAAAAGGCCCAAAAGTGGGGACCGCATGCTGAAATCTTCACCGCTCCTTTCGCTATGACCAAATTGCAAACAGCAATCAGTAAGTGCAAAACCGCTAAGGCACCAGGACAGGACAAAGTCAATAACGAGATGATTAAAAACCTTGGCACGATAGCAATGTCCTCGCTATTGAATATCATAAACAGGACGTGGGCCACGGGTGCCCTGCCTGGAGCTTGGTTGAGCGCAAACATCGTTCCAATACCCAAAGAGGGGAAACATCGTGATCTCCTGAACAGCTACCGTCCGATCTCTCTAACATTGTGTTTAGGGAAGGTAGCTGACAGAATGGTTAATGCAACACTCTATTGGTACTTGGAGAGTACGAATAGTCTGAATATTAACCCGGGCGGGCTCCCGGAAGGGAAATCAGCCGGTTGACCAAGTGCTCCGTCGTCTCCAGTCCATAACAGATGGGCTCCAGAAACAAATGCATACTGTGGCAGTATTTTTCGACCTCCGACAGGCCTATGATAAGGTCTGGAGCTCCGGTCTGTTGTTGAAACTACAAGCC
Organism: Radix auricularia; assembly: GCA_002072015.1. NCBI lineage: Eukaryota > Metazoa > Mollusca > Gastropoda > Lymnaeidae > Radix > Radix auricularia. Next base: position 47,988 of record MUZC01000775.1, on the reverse strand, counting down.
TTAGGCGTAACTGCGAACATGTACAGGTGGATCCAAGGTTTTCTTACAAACCGGACGATCGCAACAACTTATGGCAGTGAAACCTCAAGTAGGAGAACGCTGCAGCAGGGCCTACCCCAAGGGTCAGCGCTCAGCTGCACACTGTTCTTGGCTTACATCAACTACCTGGTATGTTGCAAACCAGCGCTGCCATGTATGCGGACGATTTGGTAATCTGGAGCACCGGTAAGGAAGTCCACCGACTGCAACAGCTACTACAGCACGACCTTTTCGTTATCAGTAGGTACATGCAGAGGTGGCATATGGAAGTTAACACCGAGAAGACGGTCTATTCGCTCTTCACGAATGGCCGAACCGTTCTTAAACAGGAGATTGTGCTTAAAATGAACAATGTAGCGCTCAAATGGGACAAACAACCGGTTTACCTGGGAGTCAAACTGGATCAGAAAGTACAAATGCATAATTTTGTACAAGACCTGTACTCCCAGGCAACCGCCAAACTCAACCTGGTGAAAAAGTTAGCTTGCACAAACTGGGGCGCTGCAGCAAGCACTCTCAGAGCTCTATATCTGGGAAGTGTGAGGTTGGTGATGGACTATAGTATGCCGGTCCAAGCCTTTGCCAGCAAAACGGCATTGGAAAAACTAGACCGAATCCAGAACCAGGACCTGAGGTTCATCTGTGGCGCGTACAGAACTACACCCACAGCTGCCGTGGAGGTCATTGCAAATGTAGAATCACTTTAGATACGTCGGGACAAGGCGATCATTATTACTGCAGAAAAGTATCGCAGGCTGGACACGAGGGATCCCTGCTACCAAATGCTGCATAATTGGGACGGACGTGGGAAGTTGAAACGGTCCTCGTTCATGCATCAAGTACTCGAGCTTGATGCACGAAATAGACATAGAACAATTAGCGTCCCAATAAAACCGCCCTATGCGGAAATGACACGTCCCACAATACATTTGTCAATGACTTACACGACAGTAACGAAGCGCAGCCCTGAATATGTACAGAAAGTGGCTGCCCTTTAGACAATCGAAGGGTTCGCGGGAACCCCAGTGAAAGTGTTCACGGATGGGTCTGCCAGCCGGAGAGAAAGAACTGCAGGATATGGTGCGCTCATCTTATACCCATTAGGAGGGCCACCAAAAGAGGAACTTTCAGGACCCTGTGGGACTACAGCATCGAACTACGATGCGGAGCTTGAAGCTATTCACAAGGCCCTGGAAAGTGTGCACCTGACACTGCAAGGGTCGGAACTAGTAGGTTTCGACACGGTCTTGTTTTGTGACTCGAGATCGGCGCTCGAGGTCCTGCTATCTAAGAAATGTAGCACCCACCTAGTCGATGCCATCTTGGAGGACGTGGGAAGACTCGAGAGACTTGGTGGCAGGGTCACAGTGCAATGGATCCCTAGCCACGTGAATGTAGAAGGCAATGAAATTGCAGACTCGCTGGCAAAAGCTGGAGCAGCCCAACCCCAACCAGATGTCCCAGTCACATATCTTGGGGCAAAGACGTGGCTAATGGACCACTTCAGGGAAAAGTGGTACCAGGAGTGGGAAGATGGAGCGACAGCCAGAGGGGTATTCGCTAGCATGCCCAGGCCTAGCAGATCAGACCAGTGATGGGGTCTAAAACGAAGGGAACAAAGTTTGGTGACCCAAATGCGCACCGAGCATTGCCCAACCAAATCTTATTTTAACAGGCTGGATCACAACAGGGACCCCAATTGCCGCCATTGCAGACAAGCCTCTGAGACGATCACACACTTGTTGACGTCATGTCCCGCGCTTGACATAGCCGGGGAGGTTAGGGGGGAAGGGGAGTCCTACGTTCAGACAATGTTGTATGGCACTCCCCAACAGATGGAGCAGATTGCCCAAGTAATAGCCAAGGCCTTAAGAGAGTAGATCTCAGGCCCAAAGAATATGTGTTTAGTTTAATAGCCTTGTGGTCATACTTCGTTTAGAAGCTTTCATTTTTACTCCATGTCGTGCTGTTTAGAAACTAAGCCTTGAAAGCAAGAAATTGTGCTATTTTTAGCGTAAAGCGTTCGCAAAATGGTAATTTACTCTACTTGTAAATTAATAGCCGGAAAAAATGTCAATAAAATGAAATACGTGTTCAAAGAAATCATCACAAGAACGTCAATAGAAAGAAATGAAATGAATCAAATCTGTTTAAAGACAAGTAGTTCTTTTATAATCAAGTACTTCTTAAGCTACAACTGGCATTTAAATCCTCTTTAGTAACGTCGTCTTGTTGAAGGATTATACTTTTTTTAGTAATGTTTATGGCAGATAAATGATGAAACAGAAAAAATCTATATTCGAATTTTGAGCTGATTCCACACACGATTGAACTGCCAATACTCATTTTTGATACAAGCAGTTGTCCACCTGTAATATACACGGTTATGTCACCAGCTCTTACAAACATTTCAAAAGGTTGTCGACATTGAAGTCATGAATACATTCCACGAAATGGTACCCTGGTTTAGAGATCTCCCCGCCCCCACTCAAGCGTAAAGTTTTGTTGAAGTCCTTCACGCTTCAGGACGTCTATTTTTGGATCACGTTTCTAAACCACGTGCGTGTAGATCGCCAGACACGTGACTTGGTTCAAGTGATCCATTACAGCCACTAAAGGTTTTAAGATGACCCAGTTTAGGTCTGTATGCCGACCGTCAAGCAATGTGTTGTCACGAGTTTTAGGTGACACATTCGGTGGAGTCAATGAATGAAACGTTTACATATAATCTCCAATTGATTTCATTCTTACCATTGTGACATGATAGCCAGATTTTAGAATCGATGGCTTGGAAGATCTTATCCTTATGTTACTTATGTTAAAATTTATAGATCATTTATAATTCTTCGTGCTGAAATATCTTCTATTGTGAGCTTAAAAATTTTAACTTGTATTTATTATTCAAAACCAGACATTCCGATTCAGGTCCGGCCTTTACAATTGCGGGGCCCAGTGCGCGGGGACCAGTGTGGGTCTGTGAGGCTAAAGATAATTAGTGAACATCAAGATAGGCGGGGGCCTATAAAAGTGCGGCCCTGTTCCGATCACTTTTCCTCTGGCATGTGATTACAGAGAAAACAAAGTTATTTGTGACTTATGGATAAGCTCATGAAAATTTTGAGAGTAGCTGAGGACCATGATAATACAATTTACATGTGATGAGAAGGGGTTTTAAGGAACTTTTGCTCTCCGTACCCCCGCCCCCAAATTTCCCTTCTTCAGATAAACCATTTTTTAAATGGGTGAAAATACCATAGTGTTCACTCCGGAAGAAAGGTTATTTCTGTTCTTGTGTTTGTCGTGAATTAGGACTGAAGAGCTTCGCAATGCGTTTTAAAAAAAACAGCAACAAAAATAAAATCACACAGGCAAGAGCACCCAATAATTCCTGTAGATTTTATAATTTTGATAAACAAATTGATATTTCCTCTCATCAGTTGCTAAAATCCACCAGTTTAAGAGAAAGACGTTGGGGAAAAGTGAGCACGATTTAAATTAAATTTTTTCTTGTTTAACAAACAGTCGTCATAGCAAGACAATTAAACTATGAGCTCAGGCTAAAGAAGCCATTCAATAAAATGTTGAATCGGGAAAAACGTGAGATCGTCAAATTGTTTCATCACGACAAAAAAATAAAATGTCATTTTTCATTTCCTTAAATTTATAAAAGTGAATGGAAGATGAGAAAATAAAGCCCCCCCCCCCCCCGATTGTGATTTTTGAAAGGAATTTGTATTAAAAAAAATTTTTTTTTACATTCTGATTATTTCTTAGTGGTATCTCGATAGAAGGAATCTTTCTTTTATATAATGATTCTCATGGTGTACAAATATGGATGGATGTAAAATGTTAAAACAGTTATCAAATATCGGCTCTGAGAATTACTTTCATTTCATAACTAAATTGAAATTCATTTCCCCCCGACATAGGTGACGTGGAGATGTCGCACTTAAGTCACTTTAAATCTCTCTAAAAAAAACAAACTTTTTTATAGACATGAGAAAAGTTAGCCTGTCCTTTTTTTTAGAGCATTGGAATAAAAGCGTGTATTGAAAATCCCTTTTCCCTCATTTTAAAACTTTATATTACAAGGGGAGAGTTGGAGACCATATTACAAAACTTGTGTTACTGCGTGAGCATTAATACCTCCATGGGAGACCGTATTACAAAACGTATGTCCTTATTATCTCCATCGGAGACTGTATTACAAAACGCATGTCCTTATTAAGAGAATGGGAGACCGTATTACAAAACGTATGTCCTTATTATCTCCATCGGAGACCGTATTACAAAACGTATGTCCTTATTATCTCCATCGGAGACCGTATTACAAAACGCATGTCATTAATACCTCCACGTAGAGATACCCCAAATAAAATTAAAATGACAAATTCGAACTTGCATAAGGTCTTGAGAAAATAAGATGGTTTCCCCAGCTTGTCAATGTTTGCTCAAACCACACATCCGCTCCACCCACCTCGTGTGACTTGGACGACCGTAAATTATATCACGTGACCTCGGTGCTGGGTAAACTTATGTAAACCGTTGTTACAGTTCGTGTAACAGTAAAGAATGTGGGTGCAGACTTGGGTGCACCAGTCCTGTGACAAGAGGTATAATATATTGATGAGTTTCGGCAACTAGAACATTTCATTGTTGCAGAATTTTAAAAAAGGAACGACACAAATATATACTAATAAAATTTGAAAACCTTACGAAATGCCATAGACCAAGTTTTCAGTTATCGACTAAAGACGCGAATTAAATCTGAAAAGTTTTCACCCCGCCTCTAATCTCTTCTTTCAGACTAATTTAATTTACCCGCTGTCATTGAAGATTAAAAAAAATCCAGCGGCATCAGAAGGGCTGAACTTAACTTCTCCATGTTCAACCCACTACCCAATGGCGTAGCGAGAGAGGGGCGAGAGAGGGGGTGAATGCCCCATCAGCCTTTAGTTAAGGGTTGCAAATTCTTTTTCGTAACAAGCTTTTAAGAATATTTTTAGAATTTTATATTTTATCACAATTAATTGAATAACAAATAAGAAATTAAAAAAGAAATAAATCCACTATTGTATGATGTGTAGATGTTTCTACTGACAAAACTTAAAACTCCATATTAGGTATAATTGATTTTGATACTTATGCTCCTTAACTGAAAAATCAAAAGGCTTAAGTAGAATGAGAACGGGGCACTGTTCTTACTGTAACTTAATAATTTGGTTCTATAAATTTGGCAACTATTTCTCGTGTACGAGTGAAAACTACAACAGCATATTAATTTGAAACATGAATGAATCGAACGCCCAGGGTGGCAAATTCCTCAGAGTTAATTAGCTTCCAGAAATGTAAAACTTAAAAATAAAATGTAATAAAATAAACGTTTTTTGCAAATAGAAGATATCAAAAATTGGACGAAAAGAATAAATTGTTTAAATTGAACAAAAAGTTGTTGTACAAGTCTAAAAAATAAAGTGACAAAAAGTTATTGTTATACTGTTAGACATGATTAAATCATGATAAAATAGAATATGGCTTTTTGAGGTTATTTTGGTGGAGAGTTTAACACAGGAGAAGAAGACGGGAACATTGTTGGTCACATTAAAATCTTTTTAAAAATTTAAATCCTTTATATTAACTTGTGGTGTCTGAGCCCGTGCGACCGACAGTGCATGCGTGCTTGCCAAAAAACAAACTTTGAATCGATTTTGAACCCACTTTCTCGTAAGCTAGCGGGCTGAAATTTTGCACGGAGACTCATTCCGATAATGAAAATGATGTATCAAAATTTCAGATCGATCGAATGGACATTAATTGAATTATTGAATTTTAAAGTTATTTTATTTATCTCTATTATGTATCATGGTGATTTTTTTTAGGCAGAGTGTTGTGGTGCGTATTATGTTCAACAAACTTTCATGTCGCGCAATAAGGAGATAGGGGGCGCGGTGGTCAAAGTGTTAGTGCGCTGCGGTACAAAAACAATTCTAAAATAAAAATCGGTCACGGGTTCAAACCCCGGTTCTGGCACCCCTACGGGTAGATGATGATCGTTAAAACCTTGGCTGGTAGTTCATCTAGGAGAAGGAAACTCCGACTACAAATCCTCCGCTGCCCTGCGGCTATACCTGCCTTGCGAGAAAGGCTAAGGGAGTAAACCCTGAAAGAAAATCAGGAATTGGAGCACCTACAGGCGGTCTATACATAAGACTTATGTACATACCGACGCCAATGGCAGCCAAGCTGCATCGACGCAAGTCGTTCCCTTGGTTACACCATTGACGTGGAGAGGGGGGATATGCCCAGGCTTGCATCACCTCTGGAGAGGACACTCCAGCGTCGCCGCAAGGTGTCGACAAAACACGGGAAGCAGCAGTTACCGGTTATAAGCCAAAGCTCAATTGACGTAGAGCTAGGCGCCAGGGGCTGCTTCCGACGGTGGGAGAGACTACCAATGTCTCACTGGACAGCTACCGCCCGCCTCAAACTGGGCAGCCCCCAGTCAAATAGGTGCTATCCCGTCATGGCCTGCCTTCTCCACTGGGTGCGTGGAGATTAGAGTACCACTCAACAAGTGGGCCACTAAGCCCTGCACCAAGAAATACAAAAAAGAAAAAGAAGACCCCAGCTCTTCGAATCGCTAGCTGGAACGTGAGGACTATGTGTCCCGGCATCACTGATGATCTGCAGAGAACTTAAAAGGCTAAAGATTGACATAGCATGCCTTCAGGAGACCAGGCTCCCAGACAACGGTTACACCTTCTTCTGGCAAGGCAGACCGAAAGACGAACCTAGACAGCATGGTGTTGGTTTCGCTGTTAAAAACACTCTTCTACCATCCATTGAACCACCGTCATCAGGCACGGAGAGGATCCTCACTCTAAGACTCAGAACAACTGCGGGCCCAGCAAACATTCTTAGTGTGTATGCCCCAACACTCTATTCAACTCCGGAAGAGAAGGACCAGTTCTATGGAGCGTTAGACCAGGCAATAGCCGGCATCCACAAAGACGAGGCAATCTATCTCCTAGGAGATTTCAATGCTAGAGTGGGGAGCGACCACGAAGCCTGGCCCACCTGCCTTGGACTATTTGGAAGAGGAAAGTTAAATGAAAATGGACAAAGGCTTCTGGAATTGTGCTGCTCACGAGGCTTGTGTGTGACCAACACTTTCTTCAAGTGCAAGGATATACATCAAGTATCTTGGAGACACCCTCGATCCCACCAATGGCACCAGCTGGACCTCATTATCACCAGGCGTGCACAACTAGCTAGCGTCCTACTCACTCGCAGCTATCACAGTGCCGACTGTGACACGGATCATTCCCTTGTCGCCAGCAAAGTACGAATAATGAGGAAAAACTCGTACCACACAAAGAAAAAGGGAAGTCCACGCATCAATACCTCCTGCATGAAAGACCCTGCGATAGCGCAGCTGTTCAAAGACAAGGTGAAGGAAAGTCTCTCAAAGATGTCCCCATGCGTCACCATTGACTCCAAATGGACGCAACTGAGAGACACAATCTATACATCCGCAATACAAGCCTTTGGCAAAAAATCTCACAAAAACACGGACTGGTTTGATGAACATTGGGACGAGATGAAACCCGTCACTGAAGCAAAAAGGAAAGCTCTTATGGCTTACAAGGAAAAGCCTACACCTGACAATTTGCATGCTTTAAAAACAGCTAAGTCACTTGCCCAAAAGGTTGCACGTAAATGTGTCAATACCTACTGGCTTAAGCTCTGTTCCAGTATACAATCAGCTGCAGACATGGGCAATGCAAAAGTCATGTACGAAAACATCAAAAAGGCAACGGGCCCCTTGACGTCAAAAGCTGCTCCCCTAAAGTCCAAAAATGGAGAAATTATTCAAGACCAGGCAGCACAGCTAAAACGGTGGGTTGAGCATTATCTGGAATTGTATTCAACAGTTACCACAGTCTCCAGCACCGCTCTAGATGACATCCCAGATATGCCACTCATGGAAGAACTTGATGTCGTGCCCACACAGGAAGAGCTGAGCAAAGCAATTGACAGTCTAGCTTGTGGAAAAGCGCCTGGGAATGATGGAATACCACCAGAGGTTCTAAAGAGTGGCAAGACAGCTTTACTCCAACCATTGCACGAGATTCTGTCCCTCTGCTGGGAACAGGGCTACATCCCCCAAGACCTAAAGGATGCAAATATAGTGACACTATATAAAAACAAAGGTGATAGGAGTGATTGCAATAATTATCGCGGCATTTCACTCCTTAGTATTGTAGGAAAGACCTTTGCCCGCGTTATACTAAAACGTTTACAAAGCCTAGCATCCCGCGTCTATCCAGAATCTCAGTGTGGTTTCCGGTCCGGTCGGTCTACCATAGACATGGTGTTCTCCATACGACAGCTCCAGGAAAAATGCAGAGAGCAGCAGATGCCACTATACATTGCATTTGTGGACCTTACAAAAGCCTTCGACTTAGTCAGTCGCAACGGGCTATTCCAAATACTGGCAAAAATTGGATGTCCCCCTCACCTACTTGCCATCATCAGACAGTTCCATGAAAATATGCTTGGCACAGTACAGTTCGATGGAGCTAAGTCAGAGGCCTTCCCTGTCAGCAGCGGAGTTAAACAAGGTTGTGTACTCGCACCAACACTCTTCGCANGACAGTCTAGCTTGTGGAAAAGCGCCTGGGAATGATGGAATACCACCAGAGGTTCTAAAGAGTGGCAAGACAGCTTTACTCCAACCATTGCACGAGATTCTGTCCCTCTGCTGGGAACAGGGCTACATCCCCCAAGACCTAAAGGATGCAAATATAGTGACACTATGTAAAAACAAAGGTGATAGGAGTGATTGCAATAATTATCGCGGCATTTCACTCCTTAGTATTGTAGGAAAGACCTTTGCCCGCGTTATACTAAAACGTTTACAAAGCCTAGCATCCCGCGTCTATCCAGAATCTCAGTGTGGTTTCCGGTCCGGTCGGTCTACCATAGACATGGTGTTCTCCATACGACAGCTCCAGGAAAAATGCAGAGAGCAGCAGATGCCACTATACATTGCATTTGTGGACCTTACAAAAGCCTTCGACTTAGTCAGTCGCAACGGGCTATTCCAAATACTGGCAAAAATTGGATGTCCCCCTCACCTACTTGCCATCATCAGACAGTTCCATGAAAATATGCTTGGCACAGTACAGTTCGATGGAGCTAAGTCAGAGGCCTTCCCTGTCAGCAGCGGAGTTAAACAAGGTTGTGTACTCGCACCAACACTCTTCGCAATATTCTTCTCTGTACTTCTTCGATACGCATTCAAGGATAGCAGTGAGGGAATCTGGTTACATACCAGAGCTGATGGAGGACTTTTCAACACTGCCCGCCTCCGAGCCAAGACCAAAACGACGGATGTCCTAATTCGAGAGCTACTATTTGCGGATGATGCGGCACTAACAGCACATACAGAATCTGGTTTGCAACAACTCGTGTCAAGCTTCTCCAATGCCTGCAAAGAATTTGGTCTGCAAATCAGCTTGAAAAAGACAAACATCATGGCCCAAGACACTCGACCTCCTCCTACCATAAATATCGATAATGAAAACTTGGAGGTTGTGGACAGCTTCACCTACTTGGGATCCAAGGTCTCCAATACACTGTCCATTGAAGAAGAAATAAACAGCAGAATTGGCAAGGCAGCCGCAACAATGGCTAAACTAAATAAGCGGGTCTGGCAAAACACCAAGCTAACGGAGAAAACCAAACTGTGCGTCTATCGAGCCTGTGTCATCAGTACACTACTATATGGGAGCGAGACATGGACCACTTATACATCACAAGAGCGTAAGCTTAACAGCTTCCATTTGAGATGCTTGCGCCGCATCCTTGGTATTAAATGGCAAGAAAAAGTGCCTAATAGTGAGGTACTAACGCGTGCCAATACCCAAAGCATGTTCTCAATTCTTAGTGAAAGACGCCTGAGGTGGCTAGGACATGTCAAAAGAATGAGCCCCGGCCGCATCCCGAAGGACCTCCTATATGGTGAACTTGCTTCAGCAAAGAGGAAAACAGGTCGCCCACGCTTGCGATTTAAAGATGTCTGTCAAAGGGACATGAAAGCAGCCAAAATACATACAAGTGACTGGGAGTGTAAGGCAGAAGACCGATCTACGTGGCGCACAGTTGTCAAAGAGGGCGTCATAGTAGCCGAGGAGCGAAGAATGGAGGAGGCTGCAGACAGAAGAGCTAGGAGAAAGGCCAAAACATTTGGAAGCACAGAACTCGTGTGTAAAAACTGTGGCAAAGACTGTCACTCAAGGATAGGACTGCACAGTCACGCGAGGAAATGCAACCCAACCCAACGGTGATGCACCATCGTCTCGCGAGACGGAAGGATGCCGGAGGAATAAGGTGCGCATTATATTGAGAATACTTTTTAAAAATATATTCACGATCGGTGCGCATTATATTGAAAATTTTTTACGAGACTAAACTAAAATTTCGTATTTTCGGTTTGTTTTGCCCTGCGTATTATAATGAACATCCTCATGGAATAATTAAAGGATACAAACACGTTTGCTAAGCTTTCATATAGAACGTTAACAATTTATTTGAACCTTCCACTCAAAGAACGAGAAAGCTAATTATTGGGGATAAAAGGAAATATGTATCCATGTCATATGACAGAGAAAGTTTTCTTCTTTATAAGATGAGTTTGCTGTAGAAAGTCATGTGTGGCTTTAGCATTTATGTAACTGGAAAAAATTACTATTTTCGCACACCAACTAATATACTGGAATTTGAAATGTATAATGACATCTTCAAACAAGGACTCACAATGAAAAAAAAATGAATGAATTTAAGCCGTTGAAATTGATTCATGTTTATTTAAATATTTAGGCTTGAAATTACCCTGCCTATTATAATATCATAAATTTGAATATTCCTTTAAAATGTCATAAATAATGTCAGCTGAGAGAGCAGATTCTCTATCGGGGGACGTATAAAGATCAACAATGAGTACAGATTGACCAACCTCTAGCCTCTTGGCTATTGACCTTCACATGGCTGACATAAAGATCAACAATTACAGATTGACCAACCTCTAGCCTCTTGGCTATTGACCTTCACATGGCTGACATAAAGATCAACAATGAGTACAGATTGACCAACCTATAGCCTCTTGGCTATTGACCTTCACATGGCTGACATAAAGATCAACAATGACTACATATTGACCAACCTATAGCCTCTTGGCTATTGACCTTCACATGGCTGACAACTTTGGTACATCCAAGTCTGCGCAATGAAGAAGAGCAGACATTTTTAATTTTAATAAAGAAATGAATGCTCTTCTATTTATTTCCAACATAAAAATTTATGCTGTTTCTATCAATATTAATAAAATAATAAAATGATAATTTCTATAGCGCTGTATCCCAGTTAGGAGCCGGGCTCACAGCGCTTTACATGGAGATAATAATACATAAATTAATTAAATAAACATTCATAACATACTAACTACATAAATGACAATACGTTATACATCAGCTACGCTAGTCATTAAAAGAAATGTTGTTTCATTAAATTTGAAAATAAATTTTGAAAAGAGGTGTCTTAAGTGCTGTCTTGAAGGACTAAGCAATTGAAATACTACGGATGTGTTATGGAAGAGAATTCCATTGTTTGGCGGCACAAAAAGAGAATGACCTTTCGCCAAATGTTTTAGTTTTTGTCTTAGGAACACAGAGAATGCGCGTATCTGCAGAAGAGCGTAGCTGACGACTTGGTGAGTAGACCGACAAAAGTTCAGTAAGATAGGAAGGGCTTGAGTCAGAAAAGAAGAAGTGACACAGAAGTGCCAGTTTGTAATCAATTCGGGCTTGTATGGGTAGCCAATAAAGTGAGTAAAGTAGTGGAGTAACATGGTCATGTTTATTTGCCTTTAGAACTAATCTGGCAGCTGAATTTCGAACTCTCTGTAGTTTCTATTTTTAAAAGCATATTTTATATACAGCGTCAAGCCATTTTCCCGGAGTTTGGGGCGGTAAACCTGGATTATGTCCCTGGCAGCACGTCCCCATGCGACGCTGCTGCCATCACCTGGCCCTACCACCCTACCACCACCTGGCCCTAACACGCTGCACCACCTAACCCTAACCCTAACACGCTGCACCACCTAACCCTAACACGCTGCACCACCTAACCCTAACCCTAACACGCTGCACCACCTAACCCTAACACGCTACACCATCTAACCCTAACACGCTGCACCACCTAACTCTAACCTTAACACGCTGCCCCACCTAACCCTAACATGCTGCACCACCTAACTCTAACACGCTGCACCACCTAACCCTAACCCTAACACGCTGCACCACCTAACCCTAACACGCTGCCCCACATAACCCTAACACGCTGCACCACCTAACCCTAACACGCTGCTCCACCTAACCCTAACCCGCTGCACCACCTAACCCTAACACGCTGCACCATCTAACCTTAACACGCTGCACCATCTAACCTTAACACGCTGCACCACCTAACCCTAACCCTAACACGCTGCACCACCTAACCCTAACACGCTGCACCACCTAACCCTAACACGCTGCACCACCTATACCTTAACCCGCTGCCACCACCTGGCGCTAAGACCCAACCACCATCTTACCCTAACACCCTACCACCACCTAACCCTAACACGCTGACCATGAGATGACCTCAGAGCTATGGATTCATCACCAGCAAAATAGAGCTAGACTGAGAGAAAGATTTTCTGAACACTTTAACATTTATTGTCACGATGTGGTATCTCACATGACAAGTTGACAAGTCACATCAACATTTGACAGCTAACATCACAATTTGACAGGTCACATCAACATTTGACAGCTAACATCACAATTTGACAGCTTACATCACAAGTTGACATCTCATATCACAAGTTGACAGCTCACATCAACATTTGACAGCTAACATCAGAATTTGACAGCTTACATTACAAGTTAGCATCTCACATCACTCGTTGACAGCTCACATCACAATGTTGACATCTCATATGACAAGTTGACATCTCACATCACAAGTTGACATCTCACATCACAAGTTGACATCTCACATCACAAGTTGACATCTCATATGACAATTTGACATCTCACATCACAAGTTGACATCTCACATCACCATTTGACAGCCCACATCACAATTTGACATTACTATGTAGCACTACATATCTTTAACATGATGGCATTTCCCTCCACCATGAAATCTTTACTTGCAAACATTTCCACTGACATTTTCATTTGTCCCAATCATTGCGGTCTACGTGACGTTCTACCACTCTTTGTTTATTTTAATTATTGATTAAAGTTCAAGGTTACGTGACGCCATCAATAAGATCTCCATATTTCATGAAGACCAATAGGACGGTGGATGTAATGATCTTCTGTAAGGAAGGAACGTCTGTATTACATTTAAGATAAATATACAATAGGTCAAAGTGGGCCGGCTGTTCGTGGGTCATGCACTATCCGTGTAGGATTTTTAATATTTAGGTGGCAATAATAATATTCAGCAATGTGTAGTGTTATTTTATTCTTTGTTTTTTTAATAGTAAAGGCATATAACTAATTCTTATTTTATTTTATGTGTTATTCTCTCGATTTTTTTGTTGTAAATAAATCATATTTGTTAACAATACTTTGCTGGTGGTATTCTGTGCCATCTCAGTCCTGATAAACTTGTTAAATGTGATCGCTTGGCTTGTTATGATCTGCGTGGATTGTCAAATTGTATGATTTAAATTTAATGTTATCAAGTTATTTCAGATAACAAGTTCCACTGCATGAAATTCGTGGCTGTCAAATTGTGATACGAGATGTCGTTAAAAGAACAGCTTGGTTCAGAGGATTTTATGTTTAAATGTTTAGATGGACACAACAAGGTAAACAAATGTGTAGATGGACACAACAAGGTAAACAAATGTGTAAATGGACACAACAAGGTAAACAAATGTGTAGATGGACACAACAAGGTAAACAAATGTGTAGATGGACACAACAAGGTAAACAAATGTGTAGAGGGACACAACAAGGTAAACAAATGTGTAGATGGACACAACAAGGTAAACAAATGTGTAGGTGGACACAACAAGGTAAATAAATGTGTAGATGGACACAACAAGGTAAACAAATGTGTAGATGGACACAACAAGGTAAACAAATGTGTAGGTGGACACAACAAGGTAAACAAATGTGTAGATGGACACAACAAGGTAAACAAATGTGTAGGTGGACACAAGGTAAACAAATGTGTAGGTGGACACAACAAGGTAAACAAATGTGTAGGTGGACACAACAAGGTAAACAAATGTGTAAATGGACACAACAAGGTAAACAAATGTGTAGATGGACACAAGGTAAACAAATGTTCAGGTGGACACAACAAGGTAAACAAATGTGTAGATGGATACAACAAGGTAAACAAATGTGTAGGTGGACACAACAAGGTAAACAAATGTGTAGGTGGACACAAGGTTGTGGCGAAATTTATGAGCCAAATATTATTTGCACGAGAACAGCAAAAAAAAAACAAAAGGGGAGCCACTCACGAAACACTTGACGGATCAAAGGTCACCAATTAAATATGCAGTGAACTACAAGGTTGCCCGAAAGCGAGGCTATCTACACATGTATAAAATTGATGCATCGGCAAGATTCTTTCTTTTTCCGCCCAAGTGATCACAGTGAGCTATATCGACTTAGTGTTCAAGCAATTGAACTGAATCTATAGCCATCCTTGACGTGAGAAAGCCGGCACCATTACCCGTTAGCCAGAATCTATGTAAGTTGGAACTCTAACTTAATCCCCTGGTATTTGTGAGCATATTTCACGCCGATATTTAAATATTAATCTTCGTGCAATGTCATATTGAAATTGTAGAGACATGTTGACCCCGTTACGCCATGCGCGGCCGCGTGAGACATTGTATTTCTCCTTTCATAACTAAATGTGATAACACGTGAACCATCAGATAGATGGATCGAATTATATTGGTGTAACCAATAATATTATTAATGTTAATATAAATATCATTGCATTTATTCCACCATCCACTCACAAGATGGTAATGAATTATCATTTCAATCTTATGTTATAAAATGTACTAAATAACCATCAGGCAGATGAAGATGGATTATCTTATCTTATCTTAGATATACAGACGCTCCTTCTATGCAGAAGATAATTGCGTCCACAGACCATGAGAGATGATCTGTTGGCAAGTGATGCAGCGGTCACAGGCCACGGCTATAGGGGTTCCACGCATTACCCCAGCCGCCTAACTATTGTCTAGTTAGGTACCCATTCAGAGCTGGGTGACTCGGGGACTCCTCAGGCCTCGGGAACAAATCCTCACCTTCATGTGGATTCGAACTCGTGACCATCGGTATGACAGTCGAGAGCGCTACCTCTCGACCACCACGATTGAATTATATTGGTGTAACCAATATTATCATTGTATTTATTCCGCCATCCACTTACACAATGATAACGAAATATTATTTCCATTTCATGTTATATATATATATATATATGTATGTATCTAATAACCATGTGTTTATGAGAATGTATTTTGATCATCTTTTGGCCCCTGGCTCTGAAGGCTCGGCCGCCTAAAGGGTGGATCAAGACAGACGAGAATAGAAACTACCCTCATATATATTATTTCTATCTCAGTCTGGTTTCTAGGCACCCGCCTGTACTGCGAGATAACCCGAACTCCAGACAGCAACCGCCCTAACGAAGTGTCGACATACCTGGACCAGGAGCTGGACTCACTGCTATCCACGCGACTTGTATCCAACCCCTACCTCACCCCTGCACCGATCGACAGGACCAGAGGACAACTCATCATTTCCAGTCTTATTCTAAAGGTAACGCTGAAGCCAACCGCACTGGTTGTTGCCTACACATTATATGTGTAGAAGCCGGTTATTCACACTTCCGTGATAACCGAAGTCACCTGGAACCATAGGTGAAGCAGCCAACAAGAAGCCAACCGCACTGGTTGATGCCTACACATCACCTGTGTAGAAGCCGGTTATTCACACTTCCGTGATCACCGAAGTCACCTGGAACCATAGGTGAAGCAGCCCATAGGACAGAATTGCAGAACCAACCGTTCACGGAGCGGGGCAGTACATCCTAAAAATTTAAGTATTAACCATATAACTATTACATTGATTGGCCCAATCCTAGTGATGAATTTTGGCAATAACGGAACTAGTTTCCGCTTATTGTAATTATTGTATAATAAATTATTGTTAAATTTTCACCATCTTGTTTGTTGATCATCGTTTTGTGAGAGATCACTAAAGTATACGCGTGTAGGCAGAGAGAGAATAAATTAAATATTACACCCCTAGACAACTTGTCACACAATATTCACATCTTTCTCGCCACAAAGGTAAACAAATATGTAGATGGACACAATAAGGTAAACAAATGTATAGATGGACACAATGTAAACACATGTGTAGGTGGACACAACAAGGTAAACAAATGTGTAGATGGACACAACAAGGTAAACAAATGTGTAGGTGGACACAAAAGGTAAACAAATGTGTAGATGGACACAACAAGGTAAACAAATGTGTAGGTGGACACAAGGTAAACAAATGTGTAGATGGACACGATCATGTGGCCGATGAACTCGAATAGAATGTACACAAATTTCAGTTATATTTTTGTTTTATTCATTTAGTGTAGCGATAAATGCAGAGAGGAAAGTATTTCTTAATAGATCGAGTGATTTTAACGGCGTCCATCACGTTCTTCTTATACACTTCCAAAACCTAAGGTTTTGCCACTTGTATTATCCCAGCAACATACATGGCTTGTGAGAACTGTATTTATTTGAACTGTTTTGTCACAGTCTTACTAATCAAAGGTAAAACTGGTTTTAAAAAAAACAACCAGCTCCTAATTTATCTGGATACAATTTGTTGAACAGTTTGTTGACAAACCGGCAGGAATAAAATTGACATCAAAATGCTATAAACAATCGTAACAACAAATCGATATTTGAAATAAAGCCGACTTTTTTTAACGGCTGGGTAAAGTTTTGAAGAAAGAAACAATGTTAATTTCATGTGGGGCAGGTGTTGTTTCTCATCGGAACAGTTACTTCTACTCCAACTAGTAAGAAAATTCAATGTAAATAAATTATTACAATCCAAACACAAAGCAGTTATAATGCAACAATTTAATTTGCAAGTCAATATTAAGCAATAAAAACAACCCGTAAAAACAACGTTTTTGACTATAAATTCCTTGTATATGAGACTGAACTGAAAATCCTACATGTGGAAGAAAATCAGCAGTCCCGAGCCTGCGCTCTTCATGGGGCTTCCCGGAAAACCCCCTCAGCCCTCTGGCCCCCTAAGGGACGTAAAGGCTGAGAAGCCCCCCCCCCCCCCNCCCCCCGGAACGGTCGCTGCTACAAGCGGCCGCCTGGGCGTCCAGGACACTAGGTCGAAAATGCCTCCCACTAAGTGTGCCTCCCGAGAGAGGTGTGGTGTTACGTCGTTGTCTGGGTTATTTGTTATGACCAAACGGACAGGTCAACTCAAGGTATAACACCAACACACTTGAACATCTATAACTTTATTAACAGCAAAGGTTCCTCCTTTAACAAACACGTCCTATCTCTCGCTCACAACAACTGCCTCTTCACTCCGTCACGTTCAAACTATTACGTCATACGCTTTCATACCGTGCGCACCGCACCAAACACAAGTAACAACATTGGACATGTCAGGGAAAACCCAATAACTCCATAATGTTTCCCTGACATGTGGAATTCCCTACTGTGACTGGCTATCAACATAGTATCACTCTGGCGCCTCCACGGCAGAGCTTACGAGTCTCAATGGTTTAGATCGCCGCAAAGCGTGGGATCATCACTGACCTACCTAGGGTTTTACCCCCACCGGAAGGTTTCCTCAGAGCTGGCGACCAAAAGCGTTTCCTAGCGGTACCTTTTGCTATTCCGTGCTGGCGCTCCTGGCCCTAAACCGGCACCACTCAACAGCGTTGCTAGTTAATTGACGGGGACGAAACGGTCGCTTCGGAGTAACCCGATCCTCAACGGGTACTCTGGTTTTCATCATCGGCATTGCATCTAAATGCTTTGCCTAAGATCCGTACAGCGACTGTAATCATATATGACTAGCACCTAACTCCTAACAACGGCCTTCGGCTGTCCAAGCCAGAACTCAAAGTATTGATTATATTCAAAATAATATGCACTGAGCGACAAACAAACATTTACAGACTGAACTCTGAACGTGACTGAACTCTCTTGGTGTAAAAAGGGGACGGGTGGGGGTGTGGTCATCCATGGCTGGAGTGAACTCCAGCAAACACCTGAATGTCAACAACAGATGGCTACCATACATTTTATAGAGATAAACTAAAAGTGCATTTTTGTAAATTACGGTACGTTCGATGGATCTGAAATTTTTATACAATTCATTGTAAGGTGACACAAATCTATGTGCAAAATTTCAGCTCGATAGTAACATGGGAAATGGGTCATTTTTGACTTTTGTTTTTCCGTTGTGAGGACCGAGACAGAGCCGGTGGTGTAGTTTATAAAAAGGATTTAAGAAGAAGATCAGCAGGGTACTAAATAGACTGAAGGGGGCCGAGTTATGTGTTTTTTATTTGGGGGGGGGGTAGCGCGGGGGGTGTCAAGGTATGAGAATCACTGTCACTGAGTTTATTGTGAGTTGTTGTGAAAATGTTATGAACTGTGTTCAGTTAAACGGACATTTGAATGTCACGCCATGACTTTTAAGAGTTCGCCCAAGGGCTATAAATAGTGTAGTGTGCGTGTGTCCACAGAGTCGAGTAGAGGTCAGAGGCTAGTGTGTGGTGGACGAGAGGACGATGTGGTACTAGGGAGTGGTGGTCCTACGTGTTATCGAGGTGGCTCGAATATTGTGACACCGGAGCCTGTAAGCCTGGAATTGGATGTACTGGATGGCTGTATTGACTTCATTGTACTTATGCAGATCGTGTAGTAGTGAAGGATTATCTATACGTGTATTACTACCACAATAAAGAACATATTATTATTGACAAGAGTCTGTCTTAAGTGCAATCCAGAACCCAGAACGCAACATGGGGGTTCTGGGTTACATCAATATAACGCAGCATAAACAAATGAAAGAAGTCAGTGATGAAGACGAAAAAGACAAACAAGAGGTGTGTGTGTGGGGGGGGGGTGATTATTTAAATGATTCCAATCAAATTTTGATGGTATTGAAGACTTTATTGTTATGTTTTAATATAACAAAACGTGGTCTGTTATTGATATGAAGTCCACTGGAAGTTTGAACTTTCTGTCATGGGACGCTAGTCGACATGCAGTTACCCTTTTTTGATCGCGTGTAACCGTTGATTTCCCCGAGCCATGGCGGGGTAGTCACCTAAAATGTTGACCTCGTTTTTCCTTATGGCGTCCAGTTGTTACAGAAAATTCATGTTATTGACCCCTTCCCTATTGACCCCTCTCCCTATTGACCCCCTTTCCCTATTGACCCCCTCTCTCTATTGAACCCCTCTACCTACTGACCCTCTCTCCTTATTGACCCCTCTCCCTATTGAACCCCTCTCCCTATTGACCCCCTCTCCCTATTGACCCCCTCTCCATATTGAACCCCTCTCCCTACTGACTTTCTATCCTTATTGACCCCCTCTCCCTACTGACCCCCTCTCCCTACTGACCCCCTCTATTCCTATCGCATGTCGGCTGGCAAAGAAAAACAAAATTTGAGAAATATCATGACCTTTAGGTTTAGCATCGATTACGGCACAGCAACACGCATGGGCGATATCGATATTCGTGTAATTATCTCCACATCAGCTCGACATGACAACTTTATTTGTATTAGTATCGATGCTTTGTTTTGTACGCGACAAATGTTGTGGCTAGGGTCTACGAAATATTCAATCATATGAGAATGGAATATAAAAAAGTTAACGGATAATTTAGATAAATGACACTGGTTTAGTGGAACAAAACAGAATTATTAGAATTGTTATTATCCACCAGTTTCAATATACATTTCTTGGATCAAATTTCAATAAAGAATTGAACACTAATATGCTGAGAGAATAAAAAAAACAATGTCAAAAGAACAGATAATCTCTCTAGTTAGTTGCTATGTTTTAAAACCAGGGTCAAGGTCCTATTGGGGTGATGTGTTGGGGTTATGTGCAGGTGCTATGTTTTTAAAACCAGGGTCAAGGTCCTATTGGGGTGATGTGTTGGGATTATGTGTAAGTGCTATGTTTTAAAACCAGGGTCAAGGTCATATTGGGGTGATGTGTTGGGATTATGTGCAGGTGCTATGTTTTTAAAACCAGGGTCAAGGTCCTATTGGGGTGATGTGTTGGGATTATGTGTAGGTGCTATGTTTTAAAACCAGGGTCAAGGTCCTATTGGGGTGATGTGTTGGGGTTATGTGCAGGTGCTATGTGTTGTAGCTTTCTATTTTTAAATGAACAAACATCAACACTGTTAAAGTCTATTTGTTTGGATGTATTCCTGTTTAAAATGTTAAACTCTATCAAGGGTTAAGCACACCAAGCATAAGTATACAGTATAGATATTTGTAACATGAGATTTAAAAAAAATCATGTTAAGCCTGGTCCCTTTTGGAACTCAGGACGTGTTAGCGCATTTTCGTATTATGTATCAGTACTTATGTTAGATATCAGCATTATGTAGTTATCAGTAATTGTGTTTAGATTTTAGACATATTTTTATGAATTTTCTTGTGTAATGAATATACCTGACATTTTTTTAAATTTAAAAGTCATTTCTTTACATTTAAAAAAAAATATTTTCTCTTTAATCTAAATACAAGTCACCACAAATGATGACGTAAAACTCTCTAAACTTTTACACATATTCTAATGACGTCAAAAAAAACAAAAAAAAAACAAACTAATTCTTTTGCACGCCTTCGCACCACTCTTGAATGCTTAAAAAACTATGTATTCGACTTCCGGCAATGGCGGCCGTTCCCTGCGCCAGTGTTACCTCTCGATTCGCAAAGTTTTTTGATAGTTTTAACGGGGTTTTTTAACGGATCGAGTAACTGAGTGTTGATGCACAAATGGCAGGTCAGGACATACAAAAGACATATATACATCATGGGTCTAGGACTTATGGATGCTGTGATCAAAGGTGATGACAGACGGACAAAACGGGTGCAATAGCGCATTCGACTTCTCGAAAATGCGCTAAAAACTCTCCTAAGTTTTATATTTCAGCAATAAGACTCATTTAGCTTGGTGTGTTCTCTTATGTCATCATGGCCTTTCTGCAAACGAACTTCTTCGGTGTAATGGTTTGAGAAAATTTTCTTTTGTGCAATTGAAATAAATAAGTCATTGAAAAAAACATCGAAATTTACAGCTTTTTTTCTCCTGAAGTATAATTGGCAACACTAACAGCCATTAGATATCAACATTTTTGGGAACTGTTTGTGTTAACACAAATAAAAACAAAAGTAATCAACATTTAAGGCCAAGAATAGATAGATGTTTTTAGGAAGCATTGCAAAATTAAATCAATAACGTAACAACTTGAGAGCCTCTTAAGAGCGCTGGGACATAAATCAAAGTATAATATTAAAACCCACAATAATTTAACTGTTGAGTTATATTTCATAACCCCGTACACATGTACACAGTAGAGCCAAAAGATACACATGTACACAGTAAAGCCAAAAGATTTGAACATTATCAGTTTCTGGTGCGTTTAGTCTTGTAGAAAACCATCATCCCTCCAAACAGTTGGTGCACCCCTTGGAGCCCACCAAGTCATTCATGGTGGTTGCCAGGGCACGCCCCTGCCGTTGAGCCTATCGATCCCCTTATGTCGTGAGCAGTTTATCAGCATTTTTGTCAAGGCAACGTCCCCACGCGCACTCACGGTTGGTCGCACACACACACACACGCACTCACGGTTGGTCGCACACACACGCACTCACGGTTGGTCGCACACACACGCGCGCACTGACAGGTCGCTCAACAAATACACATAGGGATGGGACGTCTAACACACGCACACATCTCACGAGTCGTCCCAGGCACGACATTGATTAGTACTGTTTATTTCCTCCTAGCTGAGATAATCATGTCTTCCTTCTGCCCGCACACAAGTCATGAGTTTAAGGGAGGTCGAAACAACTGATGAGCATAAAGTCTCCAGTAAACTCACGTCACTTTTTCACAGTATCTTTGTCTACTCCATAAGACCAGAAAGTCTAATACTCGTAACAAAATAATGTTAGTTGTTTTTTGGACATATTTTTTAGCATACAAATTTAATTAAGAATTCGCTTGAAAACTCAGTAGCAGAAACAATTGAATGAGTTGTGTTAATAAGAGTCCAGACAACAGACTTAAATGACCAAATATCTGTTTAGAAAAGTTGATGCTGACTACAGGATACTTGATTTATGTCTTATAAAATAAGTCTAATGATGTGATCTTATAAAATAAGTCTAATGATGTGATCTTATAAAATAAGTCTAATGATGTGATCTTATAAAATAAGTCTAATGATGTGAGTCGATTTCTTAAATAATGGGCTGTCCACAAAGAATGTCACGCTTCGGGAGGAGGGAAGGGGGGTGATTGAAAGAAAGTGTGATGGTTTAATAGGGTCCGGTCATGTTGAAGTCGCGGTGTTTTATATTAAATTTGTATTATTTTGTTATTGAAAAAAATTTTTGTTCGAAAGTGTGACGTACTTCAGGGAAAAGAAAGGATGGGGGGGATTTGAGACAGTTTGTGACGGGTTGGGGGGGGGGGTAAATATGGTAAATAATAGCATGACGTACTTTGTGGACGGCCCCTAAGAACATTATGTGGCAATGTCGCTGCTAGTTCAGAGAAGGAAAAAAAACTCACTACCTCTGGAAAAGAAGCCATATTGATCACGCGGTATAATATACTTAATGACCACTACCATGCCAGAAACAGTAAATGAGAAGATAACAACTTGTACACAACGTTTCTTGTTTAAGTCATAAGTTACGTTGAACCAATTAAAGCAAGGCAGCTTCCAACATACACCAACCAGGAAAGAGGACCCAACATACACCAACCAGGACAGAGGACCCAACATACACCAACCTGGACAGAGGACCCAAAATACACCAACCAGGACAGAGGACCCAACATACACCAACCAGGACAGAGGACCCAACATACACCAACCAGGACAGAGGACCCAACATACATCAACCAGAGGGACAGAGGGCCCAACATACACCAACCAGGACAGAGGACCAAACATACACCAACCAGGACAGAGGACCCAACATACACCAACCAGAAGGACAGAGGACCCAACATACACCAACCAGGACAGAGGACCCAACATACACCAACCAGGACAGAGGACCCAACATACACCAACCTGGACAGAGGACCCAACATACACCAACCAGAGGGACAGAGGGCCCAACATACACCAACCAGAGGGACAGAGGGCCCAACATACACCAACCAGGACAGAGGACCCAACATACACCAACCAGAGGGACAGAGGACCCAACATACACCAACCAGAGGGACAGAGGACCCAACATACATCAACCAGAACAGAGGGCCCAACATACACCAACCAGGACAGAGGGCCCAACATACACCAACCAGGACAGAGGACCCAACATACACCAACCAGAGGGACAGAGGGCCCAACATACATAAACCAGGACAGAGGACCCAACATACACCAACCAGGACAGAGGACCCAATATACACCAACCAGGACAGAGGACCCAACATACATCAACCAGGACAGAGGACCCAACATACACCAACCAGAGGGACAGAGGACCCAACATACACCAACCTGGACAGAGGACCCAACATACACCAACCAGGACAAAGGGTCCAACATACACCAACCTGGACAGAGGACCCAACATACACCAACCAGGACAGAGGGTCCAACATACACCAACCTGGACAGAGGGTCCAACATACACCAACCAGGACAGAGGGCCCAACATACACCAACCAGGACAGAGGACCCAACATACACCAACCAGAAGGACAGAGGGTCCAACATACACCAACCAGTACAGAGGGCCCAACATACACCAACCAGAAGGACAGAGGACCCAACATACACCAACCAGAAGGACAGAGGACCCAACATACACCAACCAGAAGGACAGAGGACCCAACATACACCAACCAGGACAGAGGACCCAACATACACCAACTAGAAGGACAGAGGACCCAACATACACCAACCAGGACAGAGGACTCAACATACATCAACCAGGACAGAGGACCCAACACACACGAACCAGAAGGACAGAGGACCCAACATACACCAACCAGAAGGACAGAGGACTTTAGTATAATGATATATGTTACAAAATGCCCCAAATAAATGACTTGGTAATATTCATTTATTAATGCTTGGAAATATTCTCGGCAGATTCACATACATATAGATGAGTGTAAATTACTAATATTGTCTCGGCAGATTCACATACATATAGATGAGTGGAAATACTAATATTGTCTCGGCAGATTCACATACATATAGATGAGTGGAAATACTAATATTGTGACTTACAAAAAAAAAAAAAAAAAAAAAAAAAAAAAAAATTTTTAAATGGTGGTGGTTCATGTGACATCATTTTATTTTAAATAAATGTAAATATATATAGATGTAAGGTAGATTTATCTTCGACTCTTAATTCAATCCACTGGTAATTCATTTAAGTAAATCAATTCAAATACTTAGGATCGTTAATAAATGAAAGGAATGAATTAATTAAAGAAATCAAAGAAAGAATATCAGCAGCCTACAATTCAATCCACTTGTAATTCATTTGAATCCGATTTAGATTATTTTGAGAAAATACTATAATATCTGTTATAAATAGTATTTCTAGTGTCTTTGAAATATGTACATGTATCAGGCCACAAGGTAAAATCTCTGCCAGTGCTGCACTTTTTAAAAAAAAACCGCTTTGAGTAAAACTTTATGTTTTGATGATCCAGATAGCAAATTAACAAAGTCCTGTGTTCTATAGGGCTGCTTACTAAGATAAGGCAATCAAAATTAGCAACAGCAGAAGGTTAGACTTCCATGGGATTCATATCATTGACGTTTTCGAATATGTGAAATGTTATTATTTTTAAACTGTTAGGACTAGTAAAAAGTGGGACAGCACATACTTAAATTCGGTCTGCGGAAAGTAACCATTAAATTATCAATTTATCGCAAAAATTGTATTGATTAAATATCTGCATCGCTGAGGAACATAGTACAACAGTCCATTGCAGTTAAAAGGCGTGCGGTGTTTCTCGCCATTAAATAAATCATATATGACGTCATTGTTTTAGCTTATATTTTAATTTTGGAAAAGAGAACAATGTAAAAAGCACTTTTTAGGGTTTAGAATTATAAATATGAACTACTATGTGTACATTACAGGAAGTTGAATATTTTGTATTTATCAAACAAGGACAAGGATAAGTTAAATTTAAATGAATCGTTACCAGCCCTAAGCCCTAAGTTAAATATATAAGATTGGGCTATTTCCCTAAAAAGTTACAGTTTTATAGTTTTGATGTCAACATGTGTATGATATTCGTTTGTTAGTGTACCACTACATTAATATGGTTATCAAATAAATTACAAGAAAAAAAAAACAAATTCAATGATAGCTAAACAACATCATTTAAAATAAGCCTGTCATTCCTTACTATCTGATCAATGAGTAAAAACTTGACACAGGGAAGAAACATTTTATCGGAAATCCCTTTGAACTTTAACATTTTGTGAATCACAGTCAACGCGAAACATCTTTTTATGTTTGTTTTACATTACAAAAGTTTAATAAGGACAATTTTAAGAAGACACCAATGCCTCAATAATTAACCATAATCCCGTAGGTCATAGGTGTGTGTAGGTCATATGAGAAGACATATTTATGTAAGTGTAAACAATGGTTAATTCTAAAAAAAATTGTTATACATGAGACAATACAATGAATTCACCTGAGTTTAAGACGTTAGTTCTGGTAGGCCGTTGTACATTTGACACAATGATTTGTGGGATAAGACGTCTTATAGGGGGCGTTATATCCTGATCAAATTATTTAAGCCAGTGAAACAAACTGTTGTTAAGTGTTGTTGAACCCAGGTAGAAATCCAGTTTCAGCTTGGTCATTAGTTTTCATGTATAATGGTAATATGACGTGCCTGAGGGAGCTAAAATTCTATTGATAGTAACGAAGCCTCGGACCAGGATAAACCTATCTCGTCTCACCGGTTACAGAAGATAAGTGTTAGGAGAGCAGTTAGTAAAAAATAACACAAGAGATTTACTCACTCCTTGAGCGTGTAAGAGGTTTACTCACTCCTTGAGCGTGTAAGAGGTTTACTCACTCCTTGAGCGTGTAAGAGGTTTACTCACTCCTTGAGCGTGTAGTTCCCAGATGTGCTGTGGGTCGAATCTATCAATAGCATCGACTGGCGTACTTCCCGTGAGGAGATGGAGTGTCAACACAGGAGAGGCGCGGTCATAATATCTGTGAACAGACAAGCGGATCACGCTGACCGTTAGGTGATGGCCTTCATAATACCAACGGCTTCGCTCAGGTGGTTTCATCTAAGGTCGCATGCGCCCCACCCCCACCCCCGCCCGCCTTTTTTTTTGTGTGTGTCTACAACAGACTCAGATCAAATGGCGCTTTCTCATAGGGCGTCTATTTATTTTTAAATTAATCAAGTCGCGATGATTGTAATTTTGGAAAAAGGGGGTGGGGAGGGTATTTTGGTTCCTGGTGAAATAATTTTAAAACATGCAAACTAAGAGTAACTACTCACATGTCAGTTACATTCTAAAAATATATACTAATAATGACTAACAAAAAATTGTAAAATATTGAGATAGAATACACAATTGAACTTAAACTTGAATAAGTCCGCACTGGGATATGCCAGGTTCAGTCCGTTAATAAAATATATTTCCGTATCTCTGGTTACTTTCAATCTTAACGTTGATACACGAACCTTGAAAACGAAAGAATAACGAATGGAGCAATTATTAAAAGATTGAAATATCGGGATTACTTTTCTTGTTTAGGATTGTATTAGTACTTCATTTGTAAATTTATATTTAATATACATAAATATATAAAACTGCCTATTCCAACTCTACTTTGAGTAACATTACCATTTGTTTCAAACAGTTTGGCCCAGATATGTACATGACAGTAAAACCAACAACACATATTACGTCATCATATTGTTACACAACCACCAATGCAGGGGCCATTTTCTGTAACTTCTTTTGTCCAGATATAGAAACGATTAACTCCCTTTCGGAAGTGGCAGGATCAGCCATGCGTCGGAGGTCCGGACTGAGCCGAGTACAAATGCACTGTCGACAACCGTGACGTAGGTAGTCATGTGACTGTAAAGAAAAAAGGTGTCTGCGTCAGTCGGCATTCTCACCAAGAACTCAGGGAATACGAGGGGAGACTACTACAGTAGGGGATGTAGGGACAGAGTTTTATGGGCAGTCCTAAATCTGAAATTGATTATAAAACTTGTCTGGGACTTGTGGGTATAGAGTGTTTCTGTCCCGGACAAATTGATTATAAAACTTGGCCGGGACTTGTGGGTATGTAGTGTTTCTGTACGGACAAACACAGGAATACAGTAGACCCAGTAGGTGTGCACCTAAACCAACAAGATATTAAGTTAATGAAGGGGAATAATACACAGGACGGTGAAAAGACGAGTATTTTGTATTCAAGAGACGAAAACGAATAACATCAATTGTTAATTATCACGAATAATACTTTCATAAATGATACCTTTAACGTGTAATTGATCGTCTTTTGTACCTTAAACTTCTGTTATCAATAGTAAGTTCGACATTAATTAAATTTACTGCATGAACTTACAGCGATAACTGTAACTTTCATTTTAGAATATAAAACGTTAGGTCGATAATGTATCTCATTATAGAATTTTAGATCGATACTGTGTCTCGTTACAGAATGTTAGATCGATACTGTGTCTCGTTCAGTCTGCTGTCTGTTTTCATTGAATTTATCATACTGTCAAAGAATGCATTGTTCTTTTTACATTTCCACCTTACCGAGCTAGTTAGCTCTACTTCCAACATCACAGAGATATTAGAGATTCTATACCGTACTTCCTTTAGTGAATTAACTAATTTCTTAATGACTAATCAATGCTAAGGTTTTCAATGAAAGGAAATATTACACTGAAACTTCAATAGAAGAGCTATGATAATAAAATAAATGGGACTATAACAATTGTTGCTTTAGGTGGACAGAAATATTTTAAATAACATGGAGGGAACATCCCTGTATGTGGTCCTGGGACCTGCCATGACGCGAGGATAATTTTTATCTGCTATTATTAAAATAAACAAGTCAACAAAAAGATTCCTGATAATTGACAAGTAGAAAGTCAGTGCAGCATCAGATGTCAACACTTTTTATAACGACTTCCGTTCTGCTCTTGAGTTACAATGTGAAAGAGTTGATTTATTTTTTACACTGGGAAAAACTGTAATTTGCTTTAAGCCAGATAGATTCCATACCATGGAATGTTTACAAGATTTTACACAGACTTGCAAATGAAAACAAATAATTAAATACTCTTATTAAAAAACGGTATCTATGAAGGTTAACTCGTGATTGTCTTAATGACAAATTCTTTATGGCTTAATTCCCTTTACAATCTATTCCATTTCAAAAGAAACCCAACATAGGTGAAGGTCAATTAAGAATTGTAGCCCCGCTCTTTTAAAGTGGGACCTATGTTGTTGTTTTTTAACTTATTGAAATAGTTATTTATTTTTTAAAATTTTTTATATATTTTTCATATAAACACTAAGAAATGAATAGTGAGTTATTGAATAACGAGTAAATTAGCTATGAAATTACCAGTAAAATATTTATTTCTAAAATGTGTAAATTATTTGCCGTTAATGTAAGCCTACAGCGATGCTTCTGTGTCCATCAACATTGGCACAATTGCCTCATTTAATGCGGTCCTCTGGGAAATTTAAGGATACATTTTGATGATGCTGACCAAGTTTTTGATCAAGTTTACTTAGGTGAAAGTTTTGACAAAACATTTTTGCTTCTTCTCTATCATAGTCTCTATTACTAATGTGAGTGACAATAGTTTATTTGAACAAGTGCCAAAAAATACCTGAGTTCTAGCTTTGAAAAAAAAAGCCAATCTTTAACATTGCAGCTTTGGAGATTAAAAAATTGGGTACCTACAGAATTTGGGATACCTATAGAATATGGTGTACCTATAAAATATAAAAAATTATACGCAATAAGAGTTTACAAAGCTGTCCCCCCCCTCGACATAACAGATATTATGTGTGCCTTGCGCCTCAAAGTACTAGCCAGATTTTACTAGATGGTAACTTTTTGGAATTCAAGCTCCTTGATTATGTCACGTACTGAGGTATGGGTCTGTCCTACTAACAAGTTTAAAAACCTTAGACAGCTTTACGCTACTCATTTTTTGCACTAATAAATTGGATAAAAGAATTAGATCCTCAATAAATTACAATCAAAATTTGATTTCTACAATAACTAATACCACCTGATATCATGAAGTAGGTATTAAAAAGATTCTATTTGTCCTAACTTTTAAGTTGGCAGTTATTATAAAGAAATTGAATTTAATTTCACAGCTGTGTTCCCAATGTTAGTTGGTGTGGAACAGAAGCGTTGCTTGCTATTTGGAAATTCGCGTTTTTTCAAAATAGTAAGTCTTCATTTCGCCGTGACGAAGGTTTAAAAAAAAACAAAAAAACAAACAAACAAAAAATGTATTAACAACGTGTAACGTATGGTGCTGCTCCATACATCCATTTGGATATGTGTGTGTGTGTTACAACTAGGAACAAGGCCCTTATCACGGCATTTCTCTGACAGCTTGCTTATAAAGTCACGTGTGCCGTGACGATGACGACCCGTGACATCAACTAAGTCACGTGAGCCGTGACGATGACGACCCGTGACATCAACTAAGTCACGTGTGCCGTGACGATGACGACCCGTGACATCAACTAACAAAGTCACGTGAGCCGTGACGATGACGACCCGTGACATCAACAAAGTCACGTGTGCCGTGACGATGACGACCCGTGACATCAACAAAGTCACGTGTGCCGTGACGATGACGACCCGTGAAATCAACTAACAAAGTCACGTGATCCGTGACGATGACGACCCGTGACATCAACAAAGTCACGTGTGCCGTGACGATGACGACCCGTGACATCAACAAAGTCACGTGTGCCGTGACGATGACGACCCGTGACATCAACAAAGTCACGTGAGCCGTGACGATGACGACCCGTGACATCAACTAACACCACCAGGAGCCGCCTCTGCCAGTGGCTAAGCAAAGCATGGATCACCAATAGAGTGGTGACGCCTACAACACCCTGGATAGTTCGGTGTCTTAAACTGCAGTTACACTCTAGTCCATGATATAAAATATTTAATAAAAATATAAAAACAATAAATTTTATCAGTGTATACAAAATTTATTTTAATTACATGATAGTTTGACAAAGACGAAAATTCATTATTTTGTAATTAGCAGCACTTTGTATGTAATGATTCTTAATGAGCTTTTAATAGATTACATATAGGCCATTTCTGTGACGTCGCATAATTTCCTGCTGTTAACTCTTTTTGGCGTGCCCGTGGACGATGTGATCCATCTGATGGTTGTTTTAATTAAAGATAGCTCACTTGACACTCTGAATACTAACACAAGGAGACTTGTACAGCAGTGATTCTCAAACTTTTCAGTGTGACGACAAAGTCGGAGATTTTCTCTTTTAAACTCGGTATCATCCTTAAATAAAGTTCACATTTGTATAAATAGCTTAAAGAAATAAAACATAAAATACGGATGTGAAATCATTGTGGTATTGTTTATCTTGTAGCGGAACCACGCGAATATGACGTGTAAAAATATTGGTGACGTTTATGTAAGGTCTTATATTATTATACAGCAATCAACTTAGTCAAATATTTTGTAAAGTTATTCTTGGGATTTTGTTTCTAACAGAAAGAAGAAATAGTTTTTGAAACTCTTGGACTTTAGAATGATGGAGTCGTCTAATATTTCATATGATGTTTTTATTATTGCGTTTAACATAATAGACTTATAAATCCTTACAGATCTTTTAAAATTGACAATTTATATCCAATAAAAATTGAACTTCACAAGCACGACAATTAATTACCTTGCCACTATTTTTACGCAATCATTCAAAAGATGTACACAATTTTTAAACACTTGTTTTCATAGTCATACTCCGGTTATCATTCATGAATGTTAACTGTATCTTATATTTTACAGACGCTTCTTCTGTACAGAAGATTATTGCGTCCTACGCATTTCTATGGTTTGTGTTTAGTCCTGTATTCTTACTAGAGTTTTAAATGTATATTTGATTCTATCATTCAAACGTCTTTAGCAACAACATCCATTTACAGCAAACAAATCTCTTTTGAAAAAAAATCCCCAAAGGTTCTCAACTCAAATCAAAGGTTTGCTTTCTTTAGCAGCTATTGTGATTTAATAGCTGCTGAAGAAAGCAAACCAAGACCCTAGGGCTAAAAGTACTCTAGTCAATTTATTTAACAATACAACTATTCTCCTCAAAACGGGCATGTGTAGATGTTCTCTTTAGAAAAAGAGAAGGAAAATAAAATTTGATTCTGTAAAATCTTAAAACACAGTTGGTGAAACTCTAAATCTTTTTTTTAAAAATCAAATAAGTAATTGTTGATTAGCATAAGTTTTAGATCCCCTTCCTCTAGCCAGGCAGCCCATAACGACAGGTAAGTGACGGTTGATCTTCTATTGTCGTCTTCTAATGACCTAAAAAACGCGGCGTTTTACAACCGGTTAAAAACTCGGATTAAGTAGAGCCACTTCTGAAACGTCACGACGTCTGAACTCAACATACTTCTCTATTGGCAATCACTACCATCACTGCCATCACTGCTATCACTGCCATCACTGCCATCACTGCCATCACTGCCATCACAGCCATCACTGCCATCACTGCCATCACTGCCATCACTGCCATCACTGCCATCACTGCAATCACTGCCATCACTGCCATCACTGCCATCACTGCCATCACTGCCATCACTGCTATCACTACCATCAAGGGGAGTAAGCACACCTTACTTCTCTATTATCCATCACCATCAAGGGGGGTAAGCACACATTACTTCTCTATTAGCCATCACCATCAAGGGGGGTAAGCACACATTACTTCTCTATTGGCCATCACTGCCATCAAGGGGAGTAAGCACACATTACTTCTCTATTAGCCATCACCATCAAGGGGGGTAAGCACACATTACTTCTTTATTGGCCATCACTGCCATCAAGGGGGGTAAGCACACATTACTTCTCTATTAGCCATCACCATCAAGGGGGGTAAGCACACATTACTTCTCTATTGGCCATCACCATCAAGGGGGGTAAGCACACATTACTTCTCTATTGGTCATCAATGCCATAAAGGGGGATAATCGTACCCTATTTATCTATTGGCAATCACTACCATTAAGGGGGATAAGCACTGTATTCTTTCTTTCAAAAAAAAAAAGCTAAAATAATGGCTTTTAAATAAGACAAAGGACATCATATTCTTGAATAATGAGACCTGTTAATTATAATAATTATTATTACATTTGTATAAACTAATTATTTTCGTGAACCATAGGTCCATTATATCATTATAGTGTTGTTATTTATGACTTTGGCACGCCGATATCTATAGCAGCAGTATCAAGCCAAATCTTTCTATTTTCCTCTGTATAAGAATTATGGTCAGTGAAAATTGTGTCGATAAGTTTTACAGGGTGAACGCATTGAAGCACAGAGCATGTCGGTCTATATTGTGTTAAGATCTATAAGGTTCCTTGGCTGTGAAACCGTTCCTTACACACACGACCTTAGACCACATCAAACTAATACCTTAACCGCACTCTCATGACGCGTGCCGAAATGATTTCACACTGATTAGCAGAGCCAGCGAAATTTAATGCCAGCGTCCATCAGTGAGGTTGTGTCGGAGTGTTGTCTGACGATAACAAAATGGTTGACACCCCGGATGGCATTGATGCACGTGAGTAATGTTATAATCTTATTATTGACATGAATTGATGTTTCAGGATTTGGGTAACTGAACGGTTTCGATAGTCTGAATCAAGGTAACTGAACGGTTTCATTAGTCTGAATCAAGGTAACTGAACGGTTTCGATAGCCTGAATCAAGGTAACTGAACGGTTTCATTAGCCTGAATCAAGGTAACTGAACGGTTTCATTAGCCTGAATCAAGGTCCTGAATCAAGGTAACTGAACGGTTTCATTAGCCTGAATCAAGGTAACTGAACGGTTTCATTAGCCTGAATCAAGGTAACTGAACGGCTTCGATAGTCTGAATCAAGGTAACTGAACGGTTTCATTAGCCTGAATCAAGGTAACTGAACGGTTTCATTAGCCTGAATCAAGGTAACTGAACGGTTTCATTAGCCTGAATCAAGGTAACTGAACGGTTTCATTAGCCTGAATCAAGGAAACTGAACGGTTTCGATAGTCTGAATCAAGAGCAAGGGTACCATGGACATCACAAGTTTTTCTTATTACTTGTATGAAACAAACCACCCCCCCCATCTTTTTCAATCCAAAGCCTGGCACCCCTAGGGACGCAGCACAGTGGACAGTCTATTTACCCCTGCCGAAAGCATATGTTACTTTTCAGACCAAAAAACTACTCCAGATTGGCGAGGGGTGTACAAATGAATCTATACCCCAGGCGATAAACACCTTGAGTTGTGCCAAGGGGAAAGGGGGGGGGGCGCACCGTCCTTTTATCTTTAAAATAATTCATCCCCCTCCTTTCCACCACACACTTAAATTTCCCTCATTACAATCACACCCTTGTCCTATTCACCAAGCCACATTTTAAAACCAAAGTGAGGCTTTGGTCCCAGTACCTGAACGTGGTATCTATTTAACATAACCTCCACCTAACGATCTCACTACCTTACCGCGTCCCTTGAGTTAATTCTCTCCCTTGCTGCTGGTAATGTT
Organism: Radix auricularia; assembly: GCA_002072015.1. Classification (NCBI taxonomy): domain Eukaryota; kingdom Metazoa; phylum Mollusca; class Gastropoda; family Lymnaeidae; genus Radix; species Radix auricularia. The sequence continues at coordinate 13,707 of MUZC01000775.1, read as the reverse complement.
GGCTTCTCTTGTAAGGATTGTTGGCTTCTCTTGTAAGGATTGTTCCTGTAATGTCACTGAGTTGTGATTGGTGGTGTCATTTCTAAAAATAAATTTGTACCTTTTTTTATTCTTATGAAATTTAATTTGATACAAAGTGAATATTTGGGTGCTTAAAATATACTAAAGCTTTTTAAGTACTTCGCAAAGTTTTTCTTTAATTAAAAAAAGACGTAGTGAAGCTAGTGAATGAAAATTTTTTAATTTCTCAATGACATCTTTAGTTCAAAGCAGAGGCGTCACCAGGGTTGGTGTCACCCGGGGCGTTAGCTCATGGTGTCACCCGGGGTGGTAGCTCATGGTGTCATCCGGGGTGGTAGCTCATGGTGTCACCCGGGGCGGTAGCTCATGGTGTCACCCGGGGTGGTAGCTCATGCTGTCACCCGGGGCGGTAGCTCATGGTGTCACCCGGGGTGGTAGCTCATGGTGTCACCCGGGGTGGTAGCTCATGGTGTCACCCGGGGCGGTAGCTCATGGTGTCACACGGGGTGGTAGCTCATGGTGTCACCCGGGGTGGTAGATCATGGTGTCACCCGGGGTGGTAGCTCATGGTGTCACCCGGGGCGGTAGCTCATGGTGTCACCCGGGACGTTAGCTCATGGTGTCACCCGGGGTGGTAGCTCATGGTGTCATCCGGGGCGGTAGCTCATGGTGTCACCCGGGGCGGTAGCTCATGGTGTCACCCGGGGCGGTAGCTCATGGTGTTACCCCCTCATGATTTAACCCATAGACTCCGCCGAGTTTTCCAGTGCCAAATAACGGGAATATATAGAATTTTACATTCTGGTGTCACCCCCCTGATGGTGTCACCCCCCGTGGCGGCCCGCCCCCACCGCACCCACCTAGTGACGCCACTGGTTCCAAGCATTTGCTTTCGCACATAATGCACTACTTCCAGTCACTGAAATATAAGGAGCACATGTATAAACAAATTAGGGTTGTACTGGATTTCGGCTCCGGCTCCGACAAAATCCGGAATCCGGCCATTTTTACAAATCAGACTCCGGCAGAATTTGATTCATAAATCTGGCGAACAACGGTTCACAACTTATATTAAACAAAATTTCCTTCACACCAGTAAGGGATTTATTTGAAATAATGAGAATACAATATAAGTAGACTTAACAATTAATTTTTTCAAACAAAATTTAATGTATTTCTTGTGAACACGATAGATCAGTGGTTCCCAAACTATTTTGGGTGGCGACCACTTTTATAAAAGTCATGTGACCCATGACCCCCATGACATTTCAATATGTCATTTTCAATAAAGCTTTTACAAAATAAAGTAAATTTGCATTTCAGTGAATATTTTTTGGTCAACAGCTGGCGACGCAAGAAAGCCAAGTCGTGACCCACAGGTTGGGAACCGCTGTTTTAGATTATAATGTTATTATAATGTATAGTCCGCGACTAACAACATACCAAAACGTTACCTCACTCAGCTCTACGCGGACGATATGACCGTTATTTATACACAAAACTGTACTTTCATTGAAGCCTTTAAAATCTCAACCAACATACACCGCTATTTGATCTCAATACAGCATTGAATGAAGTGATTCATAAATAAAAATGCCTAAGTAATTTAATATTCTTGTCCCTGTCCACTTTTCTAAGTAAAGATTTTTTAAAAAAATGTAAGTTTTGTAAATTAATGTGTAATCAAATCCTGAACTAAAAGAGCCTTTCTTTTCTGACGTCATGATCAGCTTGTTGTGTTCCTTGACTACAGGTTGTTTCCCTAATGATAAAGTGTCCTCGGTAATACTGTTTGGATGGCGGTATAAACAGGACGTGTAGTTTGACACAAGCCGGACACAGAATTGGTGAGTTTATTGTTGATGGCTAATCCGGTTAAAACGAGAGGGATTGATAGCACGTACTTTTTCGAATTTGATGGTTGGGATCAGTTGATTTTTAGGGTCATTTGTTGAGGTTCTCATCTTTTGATGGGGTCCTTATGTGCTGAGATTCTCATCTATTGTCAAGTGTCGGGGTCCTCGTCTGATGTTGGGGTCAGTTTCGGGGTCCTAGTCTGATGCTGGGATCCGTTGTCGGGGTCCTCATCTGATATTGGGGTCAGTTTCGGGGTCATCATCTGATGCTGGGGTCCGTTGTCGGGGTCATCATCTGATGTTGGGGTCCGTTGTCGGGGTCCTCATCTGATGTTATTTTTTTCTTAGACGTCTATGTTTCTGAGAGCAGTAAGTCTGGTATAACATAGGACACAAAGCAGTGGACAGCTACGTAAATTTAAAAAAACAAACAATATTATCACGACCTTGCTTTCTTGAGTCAAGTTTAGTTCATGCAACTTGACAGTAATATTATTAGTTGATGTTTGAGATGATTTATTTCTGTCATCCCCCCACCCCCGCCTCCAAACTGTCTTAAGATTTGAATGTAAATCATGTTTTATCAGTGAACAAATAGAGGGCGTTGGTGTGTGGAATGTGTTCCTGGTAGGACTTAGGACAAATGTGTTCCTGGTAGGACTTAGGACAAATGTGTTCTGTGGTAGGACTTAGGACAAATGTGTTCTGTGGTAGGACTTAGGACAAATGTGTTCTGTGGTAGGATTTAGGACAAATGTGTTCGTGGTAGGACTTACGACAAATGTGTTCGTGATAGGACATAGGACAAATGTGTTCTGTGGTAGGACTTAGGACAAATGTGTTCTGTGGTAGGACTTAGGACAAATGTGTTCTGTGGTAGGACTTAGGACAAATGTGTTCGTGGTAGGACTTAGGACAAATGTGTTCGTGGTAGGACTTAGGAGAAATGTGTTCTGTGGTAGGATTTAGGACAAATGTGTTCCTGGTAGGACTTAGGACAAATGTGTTCTGTGGTAGGACTTAGGACAAATGTGTTCTGTGGTAGGACTTAGGACAAATGTGTTCTGTGGTAGGACTTATGACAAATGTGTTCGTGGTAGGACTTAGGACAAATGTGTTCGTGGTAGGACTTAGGACAAATGTGTTCTGCGGTAGGACTTAGGACAAATGTGTTCGTGGTAGGACTTAGGACAAATGTGTTCGTGGTAGGACATAGGACAAATGTGTTCTGTGGTAGGACATAGGACAAATGTGTTCTGTGGTCGAACTTAGGACAAATGTATTCTGTGGTAGGACTTAAGACGAATGTATTCTGTGGTAGGACTTAGGACAAATGTGTTCTGTGGTAGGACTTAGGACACGTGTGTTCTGATATCGGACTTAGGACGAATATATTCTGTGGTAGGATTTAGGACGAATGTGACAACAGAACATGACCAGTAATCATATACAATTTACAAATTATTGGGGTCATGAACTTTGGTCAAATCCACTGAAAAAAAAAGGTGTTTACGTCATAAAATAGAGTAAATCCATTTAAAATATTAAGATATACAAAGCAATAAATAGACTATGATATCTTAAAAGCGAATCTTAACCTGAAATATGATTATTTCCTCAATTCCTCCCTCCATCGCCAACAGAAGATCTCTTAAGTGTAATACTCTGAGCCATGCAGCCCTAATGAGAAGAGCCATTATTTGGCCAATGAGAAGAGCCATCATCTAGCCCTTAATGAGAAGAGCCATCATCTAGCCCCTAATGAGAAGAGCCATCATCTAGCCCCTAATGAGAAGAGCCATCATCTAGCCCCTAATGAGAAGAGCCATCATCTGGCCCCTGAGAAGAGCCATAATATAGCCAATGAGAAGAGCCATCATATGGCCAATGAGAAAAGCCATCATATGGCCAATGAGAAGAGCCATCATATGGCCAATGAGAAGAGCCATTATTTGGCCAATTAGAAAAGCCATAATTTGGCCAATGAGAAAAGCCATTATTTGGCCAATGAGAAAAGCCATAATTTAGCCAATGAGAAAAGCCATAATTTGGCCAATGAGAAAAACCATAATTTGGCCAATGAGAAGAGCCATCATATGGCCCATGAGATGAGCCAAAATTTGACCCGTGTGAATTCTCTGCTGGCAATGAATCTGACCTATATAAAGAGTTAAACTTTGTCCCCCCTCCTCCCCCTTTATTTGAAGACACTGTAAAAGACCCAGGGAAAAATGGGGACATGGAATAAATTACCCTTGCCGCAAGTACAGCGGAGCTAATCGGTTTTGTAGGGCTTATAGCTAACTTACTTTTTAACAGTGTGCCATAAAGTCTTAATACAATTTAAGAGTATTTCACTGATATTGACTATAAAGGAAAGCTATGACAATTATAAAAAGTTAATTTTAATGTTATTAAAGGACATACAGCTTTTTTTAAAAAAAGATACACTGTCGAAAAAAGCAAAGATGTTGTTTTTTGAATTTTGTTAAAGTGCTAACTACAAACGTCTTGAGTAAGACAGTAGAGGTCTATATGCTATTTGTTTGAAGTACCCATCTTTCTCCTGCGAATGGCTTTGGAAGAAACGAAGTTTTCCTTACTTTCCAGCGCATGACAATTCGGATCTGTTCCGATATGTTCGGATGTGTTTCGATGTGTTCGGATGTGTTCGGGCCAACGTTTCCTGATTGTAACTCTCCTTTAAACTGACCTGTAAACAACTAAGTCGTTAATACCAGGGAAGCATGTTGATGCATAGTGTCTAATGACAGGTGGGCAACGAGCTCTAATCACGGGCTATGACGGGATTAACGTTTACCTGAGAACGTCATAAACTAAGCTATAGTCGGAATGTCTGCCTGTGCTGATAAAGGTAAGTCTGTTTTGTTTGTTTCGATAAAAAAGAGATTGTGTAAATGTTTCAATTATAATGAAACAAATCCCGAGCGGGGTTTAAAGAAACGTTTAAACTTTTGTCTTCTCTGTAATATTTGAAAATAAAATAACCGTAGGATTCTACAGTACGTGACATAAGGATGTGAAATCTAAATAGCTCGCAATTAAAGTATTGCTGCAGTGTGTTTTCAGAGTGTTAAATTTGTGAGTATATGCTTGCAAGAATAACAAAGTAAAACAAGCTAAAAATAATAATAATAATAATAAAAATAATTTAAAAAACCAGAATCATAACTTATCCTTTGGTGACTTTACAGTTCATTTATCTCAAATGAAAGTTATCATCGCTTAGAGAAGGATAAGCATTTTTTTTCAAGGAATAAACTTTAAAAAATCCATTATTGTGTTTAGAAGCTATTATAATTTTAATTAATTTTATATGTATTAGTAATCTATTTGTTTGTTATCGTCTGTAGGTGGTAAACCTTTTTATAACTCTGATATTGCGCTATCCAATAAATTTTAAAAATATTTCTTAGATGAAAATACAGCAATTTTAAAAAAATCACGTTAAGCCTGGTACCTATTGGAATTCAGGACGTGTTAGCGCATTTTCGTATTATGTATCAGTACTTATGTTAGATATCAGAATTATGTAGTTATCAGTAATTGTGTTTAGATTTTAGACATATTTTTATGAATTTTCTTGTGTAATGAATATACCTGACATTTTTTTATTTAAAAGTCATTTCTTTACATTTTAAAAAAAAATTATCTTTAATCCAACTACAAGTCACCACAAATGATGACGTAAAACTCTCTAAACTTTTACACATATTCTAATGACGTCAACTAAAAAAAAAACTAATTCTTTTGCACGCTTTCGTACGACTCTTCAATGCTTGAAGGATTATGTATTTAACTTCCGGCAATGGCGGCCGTTCCATGCGCTAGTGTTAGCTCTCGATTCGAAATATTTTTTGGTAGTTTTAACGGGGTTTTTTAACGAATCGAGTAACTGAGTGTTGATGCACAAATGGCAGGTCAGGGCATACAAAAGACATATATACATCATGGGTCTAGGACTTATGGATGCTGTGATCAAGGGTGATGACAGACGGACGGACGAACAAAACGGGTGCAATAGCGATTTCGACATCTCGAAAATGCGCTAAAAAAATCCTCAGCTGCCCATTATTAGAAAGCATCTTTTCCATTATTCACGGAACTATTTCAATAAAACTTCACGACTTGGACAGCCTTAACCCCCCCCCCAACCCATCCTCGTTTTTTTATGTTGTACGTTTGTTTTGTTTTTTCTTCGTTTTAAGAACGGATTACAATACATATGGCTACTTCATGTTGGCCTCTCTGGGCACTTGAATCCTGTCCGACTCAACAAATGTGCTGCCTGGGGATGGGGCTGATGTGTGGGTGTCTTTAATATCGTGGAAGCCCTGAGGGCGTTCGGCGCTCAGGGAGATGGCGAGTCCTTTGAAGCAGGACGGGGGCGGAGAGTCCAGTGGGTGAGTGGACCAGATATGACGTTCTGTTGCGGAGTGTTATCTCGGGGTGCGGGCGAGGAACGGAGGCCAACCTTGGAGCCTTTGATGTGGACGGCGACTGACCACGGGACTGGACGGAAGTGTGAACTCACGCCGTAACACACGGGCCATCTGGCCTGGGAGTGGTGGTCTCACCAGAGATTGGTTACGTCAAACAAGCCCCACCGTGTCTTATGAGGGGTTGTACAATAATTGACAGTTGACTTCGGACAATGGGAATTTGGGGGCGGAGACTGACGGGTATTTGAGGGGACACACTGATGAGACTGGATTTTACCATTTTTCAGAGGATGGAATCGGAGTGCACGATCGTAGTTTTCAAGCAAATTCATTTGTACTCAGAATATTGCATATATTTGCAACAGTATTTTCTTCTCTGTGATCTAAAATATCAACAGTTTTGCCTAGATTGAAAAATGTCAAACATTCTAACAAGAACTTCTTGCCATTTTCGTTTCTCTTCTTTTACAACAACGTATTGTTATTCCTTTATTAATAGTCTATTTTAAATCAGATTTCTGATTCCTTCCGATTGCAAAAATCTTTGGTAAATTTGAGCACTTATTCATGAGTGGCTACTTTGAAATTTATGTGTGCCAAGTTTTAATACTCTTAGATAAGCAATCTTGTTCATTATTGTTGATGATACCAACCAAAAGACTTACAAATTAAGATAATGATGCTTTGCTTATAGGAAGAAGAAATCATTTTAGCACTCAACAGTTTTTCCCCTGTAGTTTACTTAAGTTACTTTACTTGAATCAATGAATTCAATCAACACATTAGTGTCATGTTCGTACACTACTTTAACTTAAGCCCCTGTGCTTTACATTTCAGTAGCATTTGTATCAGCGGACCAAATTTTTTTTATAGAGTTTTAAGTTTAGGCATTAGAAGCGAACAGGTAAATTAATATAGTTTCTTCATCTCTATTTTTTTTTGTCTTGGCTATTCTTTTCTTTTATTAAACTGTGTTTAAACGTTTTTCAATTTTAGAAGCTAATTGGCAACAAGGATTTTGCCACCACTCCCCCAAACAATGTGCTACTCAGAGCATTCGATAAGTTTATGTTTGAAAGTGATAGGAAACAGTAATGTTTTATTTATACAGATGTAGCGGCTGTCACATTTGAAGATTCAACTAAGTTACCACAACATCAGTGTCGAGTTTTCATACTACTTAAGCCTCTGTTTTTGTCAGTACAGTAGCATTTGTATCTGAAAAAATTATAGCTTAATAGAAATTTTAAATTTTGACAGAAGAAACGTTTACAAACTTTAGAATAGTTCCTTTATTTCATTCAAGTAAATTCATGTTTGGCTTTTTTATTGCGATAAAAAAGCCCCAATTTCTTGTAATATTTTCCTTGTTATAAACTAATTAAGGACTAGAAATTTGCCAACCCTAGCCAAGTGCCGCCCGGGGCATTTGCCCCCTTGCGCCCCCCTCGCTACACCACTGTTTCGTTCCTTACTGTCTGTTTGTCTTTTTGTCCGTCCGTAAAAATTTCAAAATTTCCAACGACAGATTAAACCACTCCTAATGGTCCTAGAGATCTGACAATTTTACCACCGATAGATCTTAGATGACAATGTATTGCAGTGTTGCGAACTTCTGGGAAATTTCCCAAATCATGGGAATTTTTAAGCCAAATTTATTGAATTGGGAATTTATGAGGATTTGGCCTAATTTTTTTTAGATTGACAAATTTTAAAAATTAAAACTCACTTGACTGACAATAAAATAAAATGTTTGAAAAATGCTCATTTTAAAATAAGAAATCCTTTTTAGGGTGGGGAGCTGCTTTGTAACATCATATTTGTTTATTTTTAGTTAGAGTAGGTTTCTTTATTTCAGATCTAAGTTTTTTGTGTTTTTTTTCACACGTTGGCTATTTCTTTCCGCGCTATTTGTGACGTCATATTTGTTTATTTTAGCGTGTCTAGGTTTTTTTTTTTTAATTAAAACTTATAAGTTCAAGTAGTTTCATTTAATATTAATTACTAAAAACGTAGCGCGGGTGCTTCAAAATCCTATTCTAATTTTGAAATACAACACTAAGATAGGTGTTGTGTATAAAAATCAAAGATTAATAATTTAGAAGGCAAAATAGAGATCTATAAGTGGGAGAATGAGTGAAGTGCATATGTAAAACCTCAAAAGCGTTCGACCCACGTTTTTGGCAATATAAAATTAAAGTACTTGAACTTATAAGTTTTAATTGATTTTATTCTTTTTAGTCCACTTATAAAAACGTGTTTTTTAAAAATCTTATTTTTACCTCTATCGTTTGTTTAAACACCCATTCATTAAGGAAAAAAAGAAAGAAAAAGAAACAACAACAAAAACACATACAAATTAGCTGAGATCAACTTAGGCTGTAGTGCTTGCCAAGGGGTCAGACATAAATCCAGTTAACACATTGTTGGCAGTGACATGTGGCAGTGACAATAGCCTCCCAGGGGGGCCTAAAATTTTATGGTGTGTTAGTTCATGGTCGCCAAGTTCATAAATGTGTCACCCACCAATTCTACAATCTCATAACTTTGACCAGCTCCAGATCTGAAACACGTTTTTTAAACGAGAAATCAGAAAATTAAATTCATTTTATGTCAAATTTCATTTTTTCGCTCAAATTACAACAAAGATCCACCCATCACACACACAAACACACATACGCAGAGAGAGAGAGAGCGAAGACAGAGAGAGAGAGAGAGAGAGAAGAGAGAGACAGGGGATAAAGAGAGAGAGAGAGGAGAGAGAGAGACATGCACAAACACATGCACATTATTTTTATTTGAACCATGTTGATCAAATAATTAACATTCACATACACGTGTTATTTGTTTTGTTTACTAATGTAAACATTTTTGTTTACTTCTAGGATCAACGAGATGTCAAGAGACTAATAGCAAGTAGGTAACAATCAAAGGCCTTATCTTTGCTCTGATTGGTCATAAGTAACAATCAAAGACCTTATCTTTGCTCTGATTGGTCACAAGTAACAACCAAAGACCTTATCTTTGGTCTGATTGGTCATAAGTAACAATCAAATTTCTTATCTTTGCTCTGATTGGTCACAAATATTTGAGACATAAATATCTTCATTACACGGGGCATTAAATGGAACAAAATATGAACAAAAAGTGAGTTAAACCTAGTTGTGATAAACATGAACTTTTGAAAGAACCAATGAAAAAAGACTAACCACTAACATTAAATTTCGAGGACAAGGTTTCTGAAATTACTTGATTGTCTATTAAACCACATCAATTAAATTTAATCATAATTTATAATGTTTAAAAACAAAAAATTTCTTTGATTAATCAATTTTTAAATGAAAACAAATTACGATTGTATTTAAAAGAGGTGATTTATTTTATTTTAGTTTTTAGATATAAACAATTCGCAGACATTCTCTTCTATCAACATTAATGAAAAAAATGTTAACAAACAAATGTCAACAAACAAATGTCAACAAACAAATGTAAACAAACAAATGTCAACAAACAAATGTCAATAAACAAATGTAAACAAACAAATGTAAACAAACAAATGTCAACAAATGTAAACAAACAAATGTTAACAAACAAATGTAAACAAACAAATGTAAACAAACAAATGTAAACAAACAAATGTCAACAAACAAATGTCAACAAACAAATGTAAACAAACAAATGTAAACAAACAAATGTCAACAAACAAATGTTAACAAACAAATGTAAACAAACAAATGTAAACAAACAAATGTAAACAAACAAATGTCAATAAACAAATGTAAACAAACAAATGTAAACAAACAAATGTCAACAAATGTAAACAAACAAATGTTAACAAACAAATGTCAACAAACAAATGTCAACAAACAAGTGAATGTGTTTTTAACTGATATCAAAGACGCTTCTTTCTTGGTGTGACCTTAAGTTGACCATGCGCGTCATTTATGCCCAGTGCCCAGTCTGTAGGAGCAGTCCTACATCACGTGCATGCAATCACTAACTGAGTTTGTATTTCACAGTTCCGATGGCGCCACAGAGGGCACATGGGTGGGCATCGCTGTGGGCGCCTGGGTGGCGCTACTGGTCATCGTCTGGTTCATCCGCACGTGCACCAATAGAAACAGACGACGGAGGGCGCTGAAGACATTTGGATGCTTAAAGAAGGAGATTAACGATAGCCCCCAGGCATGTAGTGACGTCAGAACGTCCAGTCATACATCAGGTAAGTTGGTTATAAAACATCTGGCCTACATAAAGTGGCATGGTGATCAGCCACATCACACACATTATTTAAGATTAAAGTAACAAAATATAAGGGCATTTTGAAATATAAATCAGTTGACTAATTTACAAAGAAAATCTAACACATTAAAAAAAATAGTTGTAAAGATTTTGTTGGTTGATAAGATCCCGTTTCCGGAAAGTATCGAACATTCCGATGACATATGCCAAAGATGACCCGTCGCAATATGCCACAGTTCCTCATTAGGTGTCGAGGTGAGGTACCCATGGACAAGCGTAGGACGCAAAAATCTTCTGTATAGAAGGAGCGTTTGTAACAGATAAGATAGATGAGAAGCCCTGACATGGGTAAAGAAGTGTGAGGGTAGTCAAGGGGTAAGAAATAAATATGACAAGCGGGGAGGGTAATGTTTATCAAGTTAAACTTGGGCCTTTCAGTGCAGAGTCTTCGTGGCTAAGTTTGTTAGTGTGGGCCTTTCAGTGCAGAGTCTTCGTGGCTAAGTTTGTTATTGTGGGCCTTTCAGAGCAGAGTCTTTATGGCTAAGTTTGTTAACATCGTATAACACTGTAGAGTTTTATGATAATAAATACGTGAATTTTATAGATATAAAAAGTTATTTTATTTAATTGCGTTCAACTAATAACTAATTTGTGACATGGAAAGGGTTAATCTAAGTCAAAGTAAGGAAAATACTTCTTCATAATACACAAATATATTAAAGTGATGTTTAAGTGACCCTACCACACGACATTCATCACTTTTCAGATCGAGGCTCTGTGTACTACCTACCCCCACCCCCACCCACCTATGAGGAGATATTGATGAGACCTTCCCGGTACATGCTCCAATCAGCAGCGTGCGGTCTGTACCACCAGTGTGGACCTGGGGGTCATCAAGTGCGTCTAACTCTACCGTGTATCGGTTGTCTGCCCAACAGGTTAGCTTAAACTCTTTCATTTATTGGATTTTTTTAAAAAAATGTATCTTTTTAAAATACAACGTGTTGAATAAGTTGCATTGGCAAATACTTCAGGGCCATCAACGCAGTCATTTTAGAATTTAACCTTAAAGAGCTTTTTTTCAAAGTTAACATTAGCTATGTATACGAAAGCGCAATAAATTAATCAGATATAAAATTTAAAAAGTCTCTCCCCCCCCCCAAAAATAAAACCCAAAAACCCAATTTAACCTGTGTACAACAATGTTGTCTGACACTCTTATAAAATTCTTGTTCCTGGCTGTCTCCACAGATATCGGAACAAAAGTTCTCGAAGTTCCCTGTCGATGCTCAGCATCAGTTTGGCGACCATTGAAGAGGAGGACAGATGCGAGACATCTCAGCCACCGTCACCGACGTGTGGTAACGGCGACGTCAAACAGACGAGGCACGTCAATGACGACAATGACGTTAATTGTTACAACTCTCAATCACCCGGTTTGACGTTTAAAATAGACTACGACGACCCAGCCGTTGGTGTGACCAACGTCCAACAAAACACAATCAGTTTAGACAACTTGGACCACGTACAGAATAACAAGATGGAGATCATTGGCACTGATACACACAACGTCATCAACAAAAGTATAACGAGGTACGACAACAAAGACACACGTGCTAGTAGTACGGGAGATCACTCTGACCAACAACAACAAACGTGCTAGTAGTACGGGAGATCACTCGGACCAACAACAACAAACGTGCTAGTAGTACGGGAAATCACTCTGACCAACAACAGCCCCAAAAGTTGATCACTACACGATGCTCACTTGCAGTAATGACATAATACAATGTGAATCTACAATCAACTGTCTATTGGCTATACTAAGTGTATTAAAGATGAGCTACACATTAGCAATGATGATTCTATCTCTTGGAAGTCTCAATGAACTCAATCTCTTTTCATGCTATCAAACTGAGCTCTCAATAAGAATACAGTTATACCCTATTGATATTTTATATTTTTATAATAGAAGTCACTAATATATGCCTCAATATTCGTACAAGTTTTTTTTAAAAATGTTTTGAAGCATTCCAAACTTATCACTTCAGTTTTTATTACACTATTCAAGGTTACCAAACTTGGTTAAGTATAATTATATTTCTATGAAATCCATAATTTTATTTTTTAAAGCATGATTTCCAATTACAACATTGCCATGTCCAAAATAACTTTTTGAATATTGCCGTACCTCAACATTGCCGTATGTCACAAATGACCGACATTTTTAAGGCTTCTTTAGTTGATTAAAACATTACAGTGCACACAAATAACCAAGGTTGTATGAAGTATCCTTACAAACACAAACGATATACTTTGATAATGAAGGTATCTAGTGCCACGCTTTCAATGACCTCCTTGTTTCATGTTTACATTTATTTAGTTTGTTCAGCCATTGTCCAGCTGTGTTTAGTTCAGCCATTGTCCAGCTCTATTTAGTTCAGCCAGTGTCCAGCTGTGTTTAGTTCAGCCATTGTCCAGCTCTATTTAGTTCAGCCAGTGTCCAGCTGTGTTTAGTTCAGCCAGTGTCTAGCTTTCTTCTAGAAATCTTTTCATAAACTTTTTTCTTTACTTTGTTCGATTGTAAAAATGTTTTATTAATGTTTTCTCTTTGTTCGACCCAATTTTTTTTTTTTTAAATTTCCACAAAACAATGTACATTATAGCTACTTAAACATAATATGGTACGGTCATTATTTTAACTGTCTTAACATTACATTAAATTACTTTTTACATCGACATCAAAAGTTGCTCTATAACGGGCGCAGTGTTGCTCTATAACATAAGGCTACATCGGTTTAAAGTTAAAGGGCAGTTTCGTCCATGCACAACGAATGACAAATAATTACACCATTGATTGACATTGTTAACTTTAGCAGTAACCAATAAACTGACATATTTCTAAGTTGGATTGTTCTTAATTAAGATGTTTTACTTGATATAATTGTTTATTAAAAGTGAATTGCTTTTCTGTATATAATTCTGTATTTTTCTTTTCGTTTTATGAAGTTATTATTAAAAAAAAACCGCCACAATGTATTTTTGATGTGCAAAAACTGAGTTTAGGTCTGTGTTTCACAAAAGTTAGGTCTGTGTTTCACAAAAGTTAGGTCTGTGTTTCACAA
>MUZC01000774.1:150619-168131 GCA_002072015.1 Radix auricularia | reverse complement strand
CCCCCCCCCTGTCACAATCTCGGACCCTTCCTAAAGTACGTCACACTTTAAAAAAAAAAAAAAACTTTTTTATTAACAAAATAATTAAAATTTAATATAAAACACCGTGACGTCACACATGGCCGACCACCCCCCCTCCCCCTGTCACAAACTGTCATACTTTCCTACACCCTCTCTCCCCTCTGGAGCGTGACGAACTTTATAGACGGCCCCTTGAGTAAATTGTAAACAATCAAATATGTAAGGAACATTTATTTAAAGTTGTGCGTTTTTTGAAGTGGTGTCACATTTCTTTAACTCCCCCCCCCTCGTCCAACATGGTCCTCTAATGTGTGACCCCCACCCCCATATATGGGGGGTCCTAGTTTTTGTAATGACGTGTGACGATGGGGGTGGGGTATAAATTGGCCAAGCTCACGTGACGTCATTTATGGAATGACCCAATGTATAACTTTGATTATCGACGAGGAAAACTATAAGCCAGTGCTCACCATATTTTGCTGCTCATGGGCGGTTCTCATATTATTACAGCTATGCCAACCTTTCAAGCTGAGGAATATTTTTGTACCCATCTACTTAAACTGCTGGCTGGCTGCAAGATCACTCAAGAAAATTTATGTAAGTGACCTTCACCTTCAATAATTATTTTCATTTTATTAATTTAACTTTGACAGACTATAATTTTTTACTTTATAATAAATTTCTCTGACTCTAAGTAATTCATTTAAAAAATAGAGATTACACAATTAAAGTAAAATTTAAATACAATATAAAAATGCACAATAAAATTGTGGCATATCAAATTTTAAATACAATGAATACCTGATTTTTGTCTCTTTACATTATGTATTGTCGCTTTTTTTCTCTTGAATTATGAAAAATTTATTATTTTATTTTGACAACAACCCATTGATACTATTAGATATTTTCCTTGCTAGTTATCAGCAGTTTTATTTTTCAAATTTACAATTACAACTCTCTCTCTCTGTCTCTGTCACTATCTCTGTCTCTGTCACAAGATCTCTATCTCTGTCACTATCTGAGACTATCTCTCTCTGTCACTATCTGAGACTATCTCTCTCTGTCTCTGTCACTATCTCTCTCTGTCTCTGTCACTATATCTCACTCTGTCTCTGTCACTATCTGATATTATCTCTCTCTGTCTCTGTCACTATCTCTTTGTTTATGTCACTATCTGAGACTATCTCTTTGTCTCTGTCACTATCTGAGACTATCTCTCTCTGTCTCTGTCACTATATATATCTCTCTCTGTCTCTGTCACTATCTGAGACTATCTCTCTCTGTCTCTGTCCCTATCTCTGTCTCTGTCACCATATCTCTGTCTCTGTCACTATCTGAGACTATCTCTCTGTCTCTGTCACTATCTGAGACTATCTCTCTCTGTCTCTGTCACTATATATATCTCTCTCTGTCTCTGTCACTATCTCTTTGTTTATGTCACTATCTGAGACTATCTCTCTGTCTCTGTCACTATCTGAGACTATCTCTCTCTGTCTCTGTCACTATATATATCTCTCTCTGTCTCTGTCACTATCTGAGACTATCTATCTCTGTCTCTGTCACTATCTGAGACTATCTCTCTCTGTCTCTGTCACTATATATATATCTCTCTGTCTCTGTCACTATCTGAGACTATCTCTCTCTGTCTCTGTCCCTATCTCTGTCTCTGTCACAATCTCTCTGTCTCTGTCACTATCTCTCTCGCTCTGTCTCTGTCACTCTCTCTCTCTCTTTGTCTCTGTCACTATCTCTCTCTGTCTCTGTCACTATCTCTCTCTCTGTGTCTTTGTCACTATCTTTCTCTGTATGTGTATGTGTGTCTCTCTCTCCCTCTCTTATGCGTTATTTAATCGCCAATTAGAGTTCCTTTTATTTCTAACTTAAACACAATGCCACTTACTAATTTAATTTTTAAGGGGTGTAAATATCAGAATTATATAATCCACTTGATGCTCAATTCTTTTTGCCTTTACAAATATTTCAAATTATAATATTACGAGATGCCCGCGGCGTACCATACGCCGCAGATTTGCTCAAAGATAGTGCAAAGAAAGTGGGGGGGGGGGGTGAACAGACACAAATAACATCACGATGAAATCAGAACAACGCGAATGAATCTCGGATGCGGGGATAACTGCGACGCATTGTTGAACTGGAAACATGTGCACTGTGGTTAGCCACTTTCCGTCCCCCACCCTTCACCACTCTAGAGTGCCAACCATAAACTAATTGGCATAACCGGACAAAGGTCATTCGTCAAGCTTATTTTCCCTCGTCTTATCTTTGCTATGGTGTTGTGAAGTCATGATCGAAAAGAAAGTGGGAAATGAACGGACACAAACACAAACATTTTTAAAAATTAAAAAAAGTAATGTCTTAGCTGGGGATTGAACCTACGACCTCGCGTGCTAGGCGAAAGTAATAACCACTATACTACGAAATACATGTTATTTTGTTTTTCTGAAAGAACATAGTAATTGACCTCAATTCAACGAATTGTTGGTCTCGATGCCCCCCCCCCCCACGCTGTGCACTACCTTTTCTTGCAATCTGATTGGTCGGTGGGGTCAGACGGCTTGCAACTTATTACTTGCTTGGTGTCCGGCATGGTTGGACCATGATGATAAATTATTTTTTTTTAATTTATTTATTTTAGACCCGTAACCTCTTTTTTTCGAGGTCATAGTTAGGGGATTCTAATGTTTCCATTAGAACATTCTCGGGCTTGGTAGACACTGTCGGCGCCCATCCCTCTCCAGGTCAGCGGAGGACTTTCTTAGCGTTAGTCATTTCTCAACATTTTTAGTGGCTATTCGTGGGCTCGCTCCCACGCCCCTCAGCTTGTGAGAATTATTTACATAGATGTTAGGAATGAGCTTAAGAATATCTATAATGGTATTGACTACTTCCTTTTGAATTTTGGACATTGACCTCACTTTAACTTAGTATGGCTCACTTATATTTCACAACGAAAAACTTTTAACATAAAGTTTCTGAGCTATTTGTAGCTGATATTTACAAACCTGTATCAGTTATAGTTATAGCTTTTAATGTACTTGAGATTTGACTTGTATTTTATTCCAGAATGATCTACATCTGACAAAGAAAAAGTTTCAGACAATCTCTGTAACTCTGTTACAACAAATGATTCTTTTATTTGTCAACATCTCGTGCCTGCTCTTCACAACGTGAGTACAGAAACAATCAGTTTTTATAATTGAACTAATATATATTCTATATACAAGTATATGATAACATGAATAATTTTTTAAACTCAGATGGCCCTATATATAGAGCCAAAATGAAAGCTTTTGTGAATATGTAAATGTTAAAATCTTTTAGAAGACACATCAAAATATAAAATAAAGATTTAAACTTTATTTACACATCCCATTCAGACACCAGACAAAAAAGGTAGATCTACATGGTAAAATGACATTAAAGTGTATATCTAGTCCAATTCAGCATCTGTACAATCCACTACCCTTTAGGCCTTAGGATATAGTTAAATTATAAGCAGTACATGTTTATTCAATATCCTATATACACAGCGTCTGTACTATCCAACACATCCAACGTGCAAGTAGAGACCCAGCCAAACATTTGGACATGCTGAATGCCTTCTACTTTGTGGTTGTGACATTCTCCACAGTTGGTTATGGTGATTTTTCACCGGACTTTTGGCTCGGACGGGTCTTCATGATATTGACAATAGCCTTGGCTTTTGTCACCCTACCAAGTCAGGTGAGTCTGTAGTGATGTTGACCAAGACTAAGGATTACCTCAGATATGTTCAACCAATTTTAAGCTATTCTTATTTATTGTCTAATCTTTTAAGTTTAAGCCTAATTCAAGGTTTGAACCTAACAAGCATGAATAGAGTGATTGGCTTAAGTTAAGGTAACAACCGTGGCCCACTCAGTATAACCATTAAACAGATTTATCTTCTTGGGAGCAACATTTTGGTTAATTTGTACCTCCTCTGTTAACTTTCTGATAAAACATTTGTAATCAATTTCAATGAGTTCGAATCCATGGGAAGCCAGGGAATTGTTCCCGGGGCCTAGGGCGTCCCCGAGTTCCACCCAGCTCCAAATGGGTGAAAAGCGGCGGGGTAATGCGTGGAACCATTAGCCGTGGCATATGAACGCTGCATCACTTGTCAAAAAAACTACTGCTGCCTTGCAGATGGTCTTGGCTGACCAAAGGCTATGGAAGCAAATCCAGAAAATACAGCAGGCTGAAGTCGGAGACCACGGGCCTATTGACGCAAAACTCGTGGCACGCAAAACTCAATATTCAATATTGAGAACGAAGAAGAAGAAGAAGAATTTCAATGAGTAATATTGATGGTTTGGCCGAATGATTTCTGAAGGCAAATGGCACAGTATTAGAGTTTTAGATTCCATGGTTGAGAGTTCAAATCTTCTTTTTTTTTAAAATAAATATTTATTTATTAAATGTTATGCATAAGTTGCATCCAAAAGGTTAACTGATTAGAGTTAGCAGCAATATCTTAACTACAAATGAAGAAATCGAAGAAAAAAAGTGTGGGTCTTACATATATTTTTGAGACTCAAGAATGTTCATTCTCTTATGGGTCAAGCCGTTAGGCTCTTAGGACCCGGTTCAATTTATCACAGGCGAGCCTCATAAAGCGGGCATCGCCATAGAGGTAATCCTCTGCAGGTACCGCAACTTCACCCTCCAAAACCCCGTCCAACTCGGGGCAACATTCGAGTACGTGGGCCACCGTCTCCTCGGGGCAGCCACACAGCCGACAGGCCAGTTCCCTCCTGTTGTCAAACTTATACAAGTAGCTTCGTGTGGGACAATGATCAGTTCTCATCCTTGTTATGAGCGTCTGATTGCTACGTTCAAGTCTCCACCAGGGATCGCTTTTACTCGGTCGCGGCATTTTCTGGTATACCTTCCTGGCCGTATTCCCATTTGCCCAGCCCTCAAGCCACTTCTCACGGAAATGGTCTTTTAGCCACGACTTGACCCCAAGTTGGGTCAAGGGCTTTTCGGGTTGGGGCTGGGCTGCGCCTGCCTTAGCCAGTGCGTCGACCCTGTCTGATGGGTCGTACCGCAGTGTCCGGCCGTGAGACTCAAGAATACTACACAAATCAATTTTTCAGATCCAAGGTCTTGTCTCTACTTACATGGAGCGTGTAAACGCTGGGGGTGAATACAGCCAAGGATCTGCCAACAGCAAACAGCACGTAATTGTGTGCAGCAGCACCCTGACCCAAGACAGCCTAATGGACTTTCTCAATGAGTTCTACTGTAATCCAAAGCTGGAGGTAAGCTTGCAGTCATCATTTGAAGGTTAATTCGTTACAGTTACAGTGTGACATTACAATTTTATTTACCTTAATACACAAATAATCATAAACTTAATGAATATAAAAAAATCAATATGTAGTTGAAGAAAATAATTTTTTTAAATGTGATTTTGATTGGTACATGGCATGAGTTTTCTGTCCATCTTTACCGCGTCATACCTCGATCATTCGCTCCACTGAGGACATTTGTTGTCATTGCCGAAATATTGTGTAAGTTCTGTTATGGAATCCTCAAGAGAACAAGTACTTTTTTTTTTTAAAACTTAGCTAGAAGATGTCAATAAAGATGTTCAAAAGAGTTAGAGAAGATAGCCAGAGACTTGAGGTCTCGGGGAGAAATAAATTCTTAAAGGCCTAATCTCCACTGGGAGTTTAAAAAATATAGAAGAGACGGGAATAATGCATTTTTTTTTTTTGTTAAAAACTCAAATGAAATACTGAGTTGTCTTAATTAGTATGTTATGTTAAAAAATTACAATAAAATCATTTTAGTGTAAAGCCAACATTTTCTGAGAATTTTTTTTAAAAAAATATTTCCAGGACAGGACCGTAATCCTCTTGTGCCCCCAAGATTTGGACAGTAGAAAACAAGTGATTCTAAAAGACCCTAAATGGACTCGCAGGGTCATCTATATCAAAGGGTCAGCTCTCAAGGATGTTGATCTCATGCGGTGTCGTGCACATGAAGCCTATGCCTGCTTTTTTCTTGCCCCACGCCCAACTCAAGACAAAGTCAGGGCTGTAAGTTATAATTGGCTCCTTAAATTAATTGCAGTTTTAAGTGACGTGGGTGAGCTCAAAAGTCTCGGGGGTAAGGTAACAGAGCAGTGGATCCCGAGCCACCTGAGTGTTGACGGCGATGAGAGAGCAGACTCCCTGGCAAAAACCGGGGCGGCCCAGCCCCAACCAAACGCCCCAATCACTTATCTCGGGGCAAAGATCTGGCTAATCGACCACTTCAGGAACAAGTTGTACCAAGATTGGGCTGACAATGCGACTGCCAGTGGGGTATTCGCTAACATGCTAAAGCCAAGTCGATTAGACCAGTCGTGGAGTTTGAGTAGCAAACACCAGAGTTTAGTTTAGTGACTCAAATGCGAACAGAGCACTGCACAAATAACTCATATTTCAACAGGCTAGACTATAACGGTGACTGGAACTGCCGTCATTGCAGCCTAGCCACTGAAACAGTACTGCACCTGTTAACTTCGTATCTAACATGAGACATAGCCGGGGAAATTAGGGTGGCTTAAGAGTCCCATGTGAAGACAAGTTTGTATGGGTATGGCACTGCTCAGCAGATGAAGCAGGTTGTCCTGATATTAGCCAAGGCCTTAAGAGACTTAAGTCTCAGGCCAAAAGAATGAGTCAAAGAAGAAGTGATCCACCAGTGACATTATTAGTCACTAGTTGTACTTTCAATGAAATCTGAAGACAAGGAGGAACCAGAATTCAAGCAATAAATATTTTTTTAAGCAGTAGGGAAGAGAACAATTCAAATATTTGAAGTTTTCTCTGTGGCTTATAAAGATTTATTTTGCACTGTATTTGATGCCATTGTGTCTTTATTAGATACGGATTCCTTTCATCTATAAAAATGAAAATTCATGTTCAATCATTTTTCGAGAAAAAGCTTTGCTCTCAACTAACTTGCTAAGATTTCTGTAAATATGCTTAGCATCAGCATTGTCTCCAGGAGACATTGAAGCTTATGTTTTAAAAAATCTTCTCTGATTTGGGTTATGTGATCAGAGTGAAATTTTGTTGGTGGTGAATTAATATGCTAAAATATTTTTTTGTGTCCTTCTTTCACTCCTTAAGTGAGGCAATAAAATTTTAGTTTTATTTGTCGTGCAGGATCGCCACACAATCTTGAGGTCATGGGCTGTGAAAGATTATGCACCAGCATGCAAACAATATGTGTATCTGTTCATAGCAGCTAACAAGATCCATGTCAAATTTGCTGGTAAACTTAATCTCTAATTATATGTTCAAGGGCTTACGTAGTAGAAAGTTATACAATTCCACCACAACTCACTCCCAATAAATGAACACAAACTGGTACCTAAAGAAAAATGTTCATTCCCCTTTTCCTCCATCACACCCAATTATGCTCACACAATTACCAAAGCCATCCAGCAAACAGAAAAAAATAAGCACAAATGAAACTTCTAACGCTTAACTATCTCAAGAAAATTTACTAGTCCAATGTAGCATACAGCATAGGACTGCAATAAAGCTTAGGAAAAATACTTGCTTACTATTTTCCATGGTATATTGTTTAATATATAATATAAACTCAATTTAAATACTTGTGTTCATTTGTTTTTATTTTTACTAATGAAGGCATGTGCCGAAGTGTTTACTTGTTTATCAGTTTATTAATAAAGCTATAAATATTTATTGTTTTGATCACATATTTTGTTTGTTTATCTTGTATTTGACAAGTTATAAAGTTGTGTGTTGAAAAAATGTCTTCATCTCCAGATCACGTGGTTTGTGAAGAAGAGTTCAGCTACGCCCTCCTGGCCAACAATTGCCTGTACCCTGGACTGTCCACCCTGGTGTCTCTGCTGGTCCACAGTTGCCCACGGCAGTAAGATTTTTTAAACTGGGGTTGACTTGCTTTTTCTCTTTTTATTTAATTGAAATCTCTTAAGCAGTGACTAGCAATGCTATATTCCTACTGCAGAAACGTGAAAGGACCAATTTAACTCTATCACAAAATCTGGACCAAGCCTGGTCTGAATATTGAAAATTATTTGAACATAGGGACTTTTATTTCCAGTGTAAGCAAGGGGCCTTGTGAATTGTGGCAAGACGTCTATGGTAGACATGCACAGAATGAGATCTACCACATTCAACTACAGAAAAGTGTCTTCTTTGGCAGTTACATTGGAGAGACTTTCCCAAGAGCATCAACTGATGCACACAGCAGGTAAGGTGAAAGATTACTGTCAAAGGGGCATAACTTGTACAATTTCATTCAAAATGTTTTAGTGGTGTGAGACACATTTAATTTTAGTGTTAAGGTCTGTGATCATATCTATTGTCAACATAGTTTTATTTTATTTTGCCTTCCAATTTTTTTTTTATTTGTAATTACTGTAAAATTGCAAACTAATAGAAACCTCAAACAAAAATCAAACAAACAAAATAAAAGTGTGTTTGCTCTAGCAACATTAAATATATACACAATAGTATTCTGCTCTTCAGGAACATCACAATATAATTTTTGTAGTTACCCATGATTCTTTTTGAGGTTTCTAATATTTTGATTGCAGTTTCACATTAGTTACAAATAGAAAAAATTAGAAGAACAAAGTAAATAAATAAAATTAGAGCTAATACACATGCAGAACTATATAGATATATAGCATAGTTTTTTTTTCAGGTTTGGTGTCACCCTCTTAGCAGTTCTAGATTCTGAATCTATGTCTCCAAGACTACAATTAAATCCAGGGCCTCGTTATAGATTAAAGGTAAAGAAGATTCCATTTAAGTTTTACTAGAGAACAATTTTATACCTTTAATTTGTTGCTTTTTTTGTTTTATTTTTTGACTGTGAGCACCATTTCCTTTCCCTCACTTGTATGGCTAGACTTAATATCACTGTTTGACACGTGACTCTTTCTTCTTTAAGAATTTAGAAGCTAAAATTTTATACACATCTTGTTGAGTTTGTCTAACTATCAACAATGAAATACTGATCCTCCAATTAAATAAATATTCCAAACAGCCAAGAAGCCTGTCTGTTACATGTCAACAGAAGTTTTGGTGATGAACAGAGTAAAAAATTTAAATTTAAAACTTATTTCTGACTTCCTGGGATGACTTTTTGTTTCAGTTATAAATAAGCAATTATTATATTTTTCTTTTAAAAAATGCTTCCTTTATCAGGGTGCAGACATTTGCTTCTATATGAGTGTAACACGAGAGGAATATTCTAAAATTCCAACCAGATCATTGGAAAGGACGTTATTTAGGGATGCTAAAACTAGAAGTAAGAATCTATTTTCTCTATTAAAAATATTTCTTACAAATACATTGTTACGAATGGTTTGAAGTTTATCTTTTAAACAAAATATTTCACTGAATCATCTAGAACAAACTCTCTTTTTTTAAATTTAAATTAATTTGAACATAAATAACACAGTAAATTTATCATGGTAGGATTCATCCGCTTAACTTACTTAAAGTAGAGCTATGCACTTAAGATTCTTGAGAATAAAAATTGGGGGATAAATTCCCCAGCTCCCCTTATTGTGCATTTGAAGCGCCGTCACACCATTTTTCACACCCTTGTCCTATATTATTTTTGTTACTATTTGACACAACATATAAATTACCTAAATATTTATATTTCTGTGAAACAAAATAAAATAATTTTCAACAAATGCTATCTTAAATTTAATTATTTTTTAAAAACTAGATTACATACTGATTTTAGTTAAATTTTACTGATTGCTACCTTAAGAATTATGTTTTTTAAATTATTTCAAATTTAATTAAAGCACTTTTTAATGATGATGTTTCCAGGACCTTTACAGTAAAGAATTTTTTTTTAAATTATTCAATACCTTCAGGAGGTGTGGTAGGATAATACAAGTGTCTTATAATATCATTCAGTATTTTTGGTGTTGCATGTTTTTTAGCACTTAAGCTATCATTTGTTAACACTCAGTCATGATTAGTCTGCATTGTTGTTGTTTTTTTCTTTAATATTTTGTTTTATCCTCCAAACTTAATGTGGATTGTTCATGAAACTATTTGAAGATAACATATTTTTTCAAACTATTTTTTGTACATTTTTGTGTGAATAAATTTATAACATTTAGTTCCATTTCTTTTACCCTGTTAAAAAAGTTTTTGTGTTTTTTTTTCTTATTATCTCAAATTTGCATAGGTATTTACTAACTAAACTATTATACCTTAAGTTTTTCTGAAAAGAAGTCTAGTAAATCAAATGCTATGATTTTTTTCTCAATTTTACTGCAAATTTGTTATCTCTGATGCATTGATTTAAAACAGGTAATAACTCTCAACGGTCCAAAGTGCACAATAATAACACACATGTCAAAGCTGAACCTGATCAGAATGTGTTTGAAACCATTACAAGCTACCTGGAAACAAAGTCCAGCCTTCCAGACAGTGGCAGGGGTACCCCAGAAGTCAGCGGTAACCCATTGCAGCAAGGAGACCAAAGTGTAAGGGATGAGGACCCACAGGAGAAGTATCTCCGCTGCATCAGCAACAGCAGCACAGCACCGTTACTGGAAGGGAACATTGTGGATGAAGTGAGTGAGGAGAAGAATGTGCAAGTTTCCGTAAGGGAGAGCACACCCATCGAGATGGACAACTCTGCTTCATCTGAAGGTTTGCACTTGTTTGTTTGTTTTAAAAGGTAATGGACAAATTTTAAAATAAACCTTTTGGTAGTTGTCAAGTCGTAAGGGCGTGAGTTAGGTAAGGTTGCCATTCATAAAAAGGTTTTAGCATCAGGATATGATGTATAGAGATTATTCATGGTTATTCATCCATTATTATCTGTGCAGTCAAAGGCCAATTTTGAATAGGTATAAGAAGATTGAGTTCATGTGATGTCTAGGCATAAATCACTACACAAAAAAAAAACACGGCTAATTAAAAGTACAATTCATCAAAATAGGCATCATGATATTTTTTTCCATAAGAATCCTCAATGACAAGAGGCCTATTTAAACACCTCCAAGTCAAACTGTTAATATTGTCATAGGGTTGTATTGTTGAGATTAAATTATGTGTATTTTCAGCTGTTAGTAAAATCTATATCAAAGTATTTTTTTTTCATGGCAATTGGTAAACTCTATGAGAACTTTAATTTTTATCCATAGCTCGCTGTAATATCAAATAATGATATGCATGCTATAATATTTTCAAAGCCTCTCAGAAACACGAATCAGGACAAGTATTCCAGTTTTATCATGATTTGGGACAGGAAAAGTAAGTTTATACTTTGTATAATTATCAATTTATTTTTTATATTGAGGTCAGATTCTCTAAAAATGAATACTGCTTTTAATGGTAGGTATCAATAAATAATTATTGTATATGAGAGCTGTGTTGCCATGAGAGACAAAATTGGTCATTTCAGACTCATCAATGGAACTCCACCATTAACTATGTCATCCGGGTTTGGGCGCACAAGCTGTCACATGAGGACAGAACCAAGGCCACTGTGCTGTTTGGAATGGGGAAAAGTAATTTTTATTTATTTAATAAATTTTAAAAATCCGGCCATTTCTTGTGTAGTCAGATATATGATAAAGAAATTTCAAAATTTCTTGAATATCCATGGATAGCCTGCATTTTTACTTATACTTATACTTATAAATACTAATTACAGTACTTTTACATTATTATAATACTTTATAATTAAGTTCATTTATCTTTTTTATCTATCAGAACTGTGACCACTGTACATATAAAAATGCAAATGATGATCGATGGAACCAGCAGTTAATAATTCTTCTTGCCGAGCACACAACTGGTGGTATATTCAACTTCATTGTTCCCTTGAGGTCTTCTTTCATTGGTTTACACAGACTTAGTCCCATTGTTCTACTGCTAGAAGAGATGTAAGGAACTGATTTTATTAATATAGCAACACATTTAAGTTCCAAATTTTGAATTACAAACTATTTTGTTCACAAAAAATTTCTCTAATGATAAATTGGAGGGTTTTTTTGTGTGTGCTTGTGAGAAAAGAATAATGTGTTTGTATGCAAGAGGCCCCTATAATAATGTGCTGGTATGCAAGATGCCTCAAGAATAATGTGTTGGTATGCAAGAGGCCTCAAGAATAATGTGTTGGTTTACAAAAGGCATCAAGAATAATTTGTTGGTATGCAAGAGGCCTCAAGAATAATGTGGAGGTATGCAAGAGGCCTCAAGAATAATGTGGAGGTATGCAAGAGGCCTCAAGAATAATGTGTCAGTATGCAAGAGGCCTGAAGAATAATGTGTTGGTATGCAAGAGGCCTCAAGAATAATGTGTCAGTATGCAAGAGGCCTGAAGAATAATGTGTTGGTATGCAAGAGGCCTCAAGAATCTCTTGAAAGCAAGAGTCTTGAGCTCAGCTTGCTGTCAACTGAGACTTGCAGTATAAATTTGAATTTTTAAGCAAATTTCATTGTAACGCTATCAGTATCATGCTCATCTTCTTTGGATGGTAAATGCTGTTTAAAACGTTCTTCATCTTTGTGCTACAGCCAATATAGGGCCTTGTCACTCTTTATCATTCCGACCAATCAGTGGCCTTCTGCCTCCTTGCTCACCCCCGCAGTAGCTGTAAGTCTTTCTCAGCCACATCCATCCATCTTGTTTGGTCTTTAGTTTCTCTACCTCCCATATTCTGCTTTATAAACTTCTTTGCTGTCTTTCGAGTGGGCAGTTGTCTAGATGACCGACCATTTCCAGTCTTTTTTAAAAAATTATTCATCTTTCAAACAATCTCTTTATAAAGAAAAAAATGTGTTATTCTAAAATAACATGGCTTTGGTTATGACAGATTTAAATATGTTAATTGGTCTGTTGAAGGGAAAATCTAAACTAGAATAAACTCTTATAAAATAGACTGACATTTTTTTTATTTCTATTGATTATAGGCCAGATGCTGCCTTTCTGGAAACTATTGCTCAGTTTCCACTTGTCTACTACATGACAGGAAGTATCTGGAGGTAAGAAATGTGTCCAATAAATACATGTGCACACTTCAATTATGGCTAGTGAATACTTAATAATCAATTTTGGTAACTCAGAAGTGACATCACCTCGGTTGTTCCAGGTCAGTGCTTCTCAAAATTCTAAGTATGACAGTAATTTTTCCATTGCACCAGAGATAGCTGCACTATTTACCCTGTACTGACATGGTAGCAAAATGTAATTTTTTTATACTTGTTTCATTTTATGTGTTTATTTCCAAAAAAGTGACCTATTCCATATGGTTAATATTAATGGTTGCAAATGGATGATTATAATTATATTTTTCTGTCCTTTCTTGATAACATCTGCAGACCGGTAGCGGATGGCCCACAAACTGACACTGGTTCGTGGACCACCACTTTAAGTAACACTTTTGTAGGTGGCTTAAAATAAATTTAGACTTGGTGGTTTATTATTTTAAAAAGTTGTTTGAATACCACTTTAAGCAGGCTTGCCTTAGAATTTCTGAGATTGACATTGGTTTAGTAATTTTAAATCATGATCCTCCTCCTTACACATGAGAAAACTGCATCTCCTTTCCCATTATCTGTCAAGTATAGTAGATGTAAAAAAAATGAAGCTTTTTATTTCACTAGTCTGTAATGACTTAAAACTCCCAAAGCATTCATTTATTAACAATAAATAAAAATTTAGGCTGGCTCATCATAAAGAAATAAAATAAATAGCTGTTGATTGAACTCTGGGTAGATCAAATATTTGTCATTCTTGGCGTTTCAATTATAAAGTTACTGGAATAATACAATTCTTACTTGTGTTTCACTGAACATTGAATAAACATTTCATAACATATTTCCTCATGGAATTTTCAAAGCATATCTCAAGTATTTTATTTGACCCTTGCTGTTGTGATTATTTTATTCAGCATAGATGAACTTTTAGTGGCAGGAATAAACCAAGCAAGCCATCTTGTTGTACTCAACCGTGACACAGATTCTAACTATGAGGGAGAGGAGTTTATGGAGGACTCAGAAACTATTGTAGCTGTACAAACTATTGTCAAGTATGTTGATATGGAAGTTAGTCCCTTATGATGATCTCTTAAAAAGCTTTTTTAAAAAAAAACTTCTACTTTTGAATGTCTCTAATTTATTCCTTTTGCAAGTGTCAGTAGATGTAATAAATTTTGACACTAATGATAGGACTGTTAAATATGGTTATACTTATAAATGTGCATGATTTTGCTGCATTCCTTGTTCCTCTGTAAGAATGATACTATTGAAGAAATGTATAATTTAATTATTTTTAATTTGTGCACATGTGTGTTATGATGACAATAAAATAATTTCTATAATAAATATTTATAACTGCCGTTACAAAAATAGTAATTGACAACAAATGTATTTGCAAACATACAGACTTTTTCCCAATGTTACTGTGCTGACAGAACTGAGTCAGACATCCAATATGAGGTTCATGAAGTTCTCTGCACATCACAGTTCTACAGACATTTTGGTGAGTCACTGAGAAGATCAAGTGCAATGCTGATTGATTGTTTGAACAATCAGAAAAAATGTTGGAAATTAAATAATTTGTATCTTCTGGCTCATCTCAATGTTTTACTAAACATTTTGAACCAGGTTCATCTGGCTCTTTGGATAAAGTTAATGTGAAAAAAAAAAATGTCAGATTTAAGGATTATTTAGAAAAATTACTTATAATAACCAAGACTGGAAGAATTTTTATGTTACATTTAAAACATTCAAGCAAACTTTATTTATCAGGAAATGGGACTATAATCTCTTTCTGTTTTATTTTGAAAAGGAAAATAATCTCACAAATGCTCTGGCAATTTATTTTCAGAAGCGGAAGAGTGCCATCATCTCAAACAGATATGAAATCTTTCGTCTGCCTTTTGCTGCTGGTCATGTTTTCTCTGCCAGCATGCTGGACACACTTTTGTACCAAACATTTACCAAAGGCTACTTAATAACTTTTATCCGACTTCTGCTTGGGATTGATGGAGAAGAAGGATCAGGTCATGTGAGCAGCGTAAGTTTCTTGATGTTAATTTTTGGGTGATTTTTTGTTTAGACTTTTCAATCTGTACTCAATGATATTGATATTTTATTATTTAGATTTTAAAATTTTAATGTGCTGCTTGCAAGGAGTCTGACAATAATTGTCTGTAGCAACATGTCTACTGACGAGCAGTTTAATAAGTTCTGTATTGTTATCAGTATCAGCAAAAGTCACATAAACCAATTCAATATTTACTGGTTCTTAGGACTCAATCAAAAACAACTTGTTAACTAAAAATGTTAATGTAATTAGTTTCCATACTACATTTTAAAAAAGGAAATCAATGAAAGTGAATTCTTAACCTCATGCCTAAAAGCTGCTGGCTAATGCCCACCCCCCCTTTTTTCCCTCCCCCTCCAACAAAAAAAAAAAAAATTAAAAATCTCAGTTGAACTCAAAGCACAATGACAGCACACTGACTGCTTTAAAAAAAATTCAGATCTGGTATACTCACTATCAAATATGCCTTACAAAAATAAACCTTCAAGAAATAAATCATAATCCAGTAGTTAAGTAAAATGTGGAGTAAAAAAATAAATAATGCACATACACATATTTTTTGTTTCAGAAAAGAAACACAGTACTATTTGTCAGTTATGTTAAAAAAGTGGGCATTACATGGGACTGAAATGGAAATATTAAATTATAGTCTGTCCAAAACTTTTCACCAGATTCTAATAAAGAAATCAACAGTCATGAGGTTTGCAGAATATGGGACATTTTACAGAGCCCTTTGCTTGACAACAGGGGAAATTCCATTTGCCATCTATAGAACAGAAAATATCCCAATGCTTGACCAGACTGAAACCTCATTACATTTTCCTGCTTTGCCCAATAATGTTGATATGGTTAGTTGTCAAGTATTGACTAAATAATTTTTATAATCATATGTCATTAAAAAATTATGTGGCATTTTTAAGTTATTACTGATTATCATTTGACAATTAGCTTGAAAATATTAAGTACACAGCTGCAGTGTTTTTCATAATAAGACTAACTAGAATTAGGCTAAGCTGTAAGAAATTGTTTAAAAGTTTGTTTATAATTTTTTTACCCTTAGTTCCTGAAAAGAGTTCCTGTCTTACATTATTTTGAATAGGAAAAAATATTGTTTGCATTGGCATTAGTATTAAAAAATTGAATAAAAAGTATTATCTGTCAATGAAAATATGCTTCTAACCGTTTCTAACCCAACACAAAAGTTACCATTTTTATTACTGTATGAATCTTGCTGGTAGATGCCAACATGTTATAACATCTATCGCAGAAATCCAAGCAAATGGTGTCTTCAGGTAAATTAAAGACAGGTCGCCCCAAGTCCCACTCCATCATCAGCATGAATGGACAACATGGCCAGAGGCGTTTCTCTGCCATCTGCCACCCACAATTTGCAGACCTGGGATCATTGGTGCAGAAACGCATTCAGTCTCTAGAGATGCCAGGACAAGGATATAGTAAGTCTGTTGTAATTAGTAATAGTAATTTTATATGTTTGACTAAAATCTGATCTTTCTATACGAGATAATGATAATGAATAGTGCCATAGGGGGTAGGCCTGTCAAGGTATGAGAATCACTGTCAATGAATGGTTCTGAGTTGTTACTGAGTTGTCAATCAGTGTTGTGAGTTATCGTGAGAATGTTTTGAACTTTATTCAGTTTACGGACTTTTGAATGTCAGGCAATGACTTGAGAGTGCGCGCAAGGGCTATATATAGTGTGGGTCTGTGTAGTGTGTCAAGAGACGAGTGAGAGACGAGAGTGGAAAAAGATAGGAGAGACTTGTAACGTCAGTGTGTGGACGTTCGGCCAGAGCTGTGTAATTGACGGATGGTGTTATCGAGGTTTGCTCGAACACTGGAAGGCTGTGAACCTGTATGCGTATGCTGTGATGTCTCGATGGCTGTATGAAGGATGTATACGTGCATTTATAGTTCAATAAAGAACACCTTCTATTCGACAAGAGTCTGTCTTTATTAAGATTGAATCCAGAACCCAGTACGCAACAGTGGGGGCTACGTCAGTGGACCTCTGGAAACTCTTGTCGAACATCGAAGTGTCGGCCACAGTCATCAGGTCCGATGTGTGGTCTGTAAAGTCTACGAGAGAGGCAACCGCCTCGTTGCTGGCCTGGATGTTGTCGGAGACGTCCTGTCCTTGAAGGAGACGTCTGCCTCCGCGTTGATGGCCTGTGTGTTGTCGGGGACTGCCTGTCCTTGAAGGAGACATCTGCCTCCTTGTTGCTGAACTGTGTGTGGTCAGGGACTGCCCTGTCCTTGAGGAAGACATCTGTCTTCTTGTTGCTGGCCTGTGTGTCGTCGATGACCGTCCCGTCATTGAGAGAGACATCCCCTCCTTGT